>CATIWQ010005877.1:0-13595 GCA_949673415.1 Euphorbia schlechtendalii
ATGCCTTTGAGTTAACTTTAAGAGTAGTTTCGGGGTTAACGAGATTGTGTATAATCACTGGATCTGTGATTTTAACGCTGTTTAGTGAGCCAACATTTTTGGAATGGTAACTTGCTAAATGTGGCTATGTGAGAGCGACCCGTACTAAGCATAGTAATAGTGTTATCCAGGTTTATATAATCATCTTAATTCGTTTGCACTAGATTTAGAAAAGTCATTTCACTTGCTGCTTTGTGGTGAATCATTGAACATCTAAGTGTCTAGAACCGATTATGTTAAATTAGTCTAGTGAACGTAATAACTTTATTGAACTTGCATGTTTTCTTTGCTATACTTATTTCGTAGGAAAAATATATATATTTAAAATCTCTAGTCTTCCATACATATATCTATCCATTCTTCATTCTAATCCTCCCAACTAAAATCCAAAAATATTTTATTTTCTTTATTCCATTTTTCTTGTTGATCTTTAGAGCTAATCCTTCCTTGTGGGATTGATATCTTTTAAAGCTACATTGAAACTATATACTTACAGTGGTCACCATTTTTTTATTTAGATAAGCAGTATTTACAACACCTGTTTGTATTTTGAACTTATATCTTATTGATAGGAAAGTGGGAGACAAGGTTTTTGGCTTCATAATAATAAATAAATAATCATAGGAGTTATTAGAATTGAAACCTTTTGAACAATTGACTGATGTAATAGTCGGTGGATGTTTCGTTTCTAGAGATCTTTCTGTTGATCTTTCATCTTTGCCAAGGCAAATGCTATCATGCGTTTTCTAAGTTCATTAACTTCTCTCTCACTTTCTCTCAAGAGTCAAATCATTTGAAATTACAGTGACTTTGGGGAATGCATTTATACCCAAATTAATTTCATGACATGATGTGTGACATGTGCTAAAAACATTATGTGTATGCTTATGAGAATGCGTGATGTCATTGATAGGGTATCATGCAAGTAAACAGAGTTTAATTTATTCAAAAATAATTCAAAAGCCTCGCGGGCAAAGTAGCTAAAAGATAATTTATTACATTCTCAATCATGGGTTATTCTAGAACCCCTCAGATGTGTCCATGGATTCAAAGTGTTCCATCCTATCCGCCTTCTCAAACACTTCTTGATAGCTCGAGAAGATGACTGATCCAAACTTGTTCCTGTATGATGGCAGTGCACTGTCTAGAAGCTTGGTTATCATCTCTGGTAGAGTTAAGAGAGCCCGAAGCCTAACCTGTGTGGCCATCCAATGCGTATAGTAGGATTTGAAGCTCTCACCCTATTCTTGCCTTATAGCTTCTACATGTTGCATCGTGGTTTCCATATGAGTGTTGAAACCGTAATGCGCCATCATAGCCTGAGCAAGGCTATTCTAATTAGTGGCTATGTCTAGCGGAAGGTGGTTGTACCATTCATTGACTAGGTGGCCTAAGGTGATGACAAAGAGCTTAGCCATCAACCATTCGCTAACCCTTAATGCTCTCATCACCATTTGATAATGCGTTAAGTGAGCATGTGGGTCACCAGATCCCACATACTTTTCAAATTGCGGCATTGTAAAGTTTGGAGGAAAGCTGTCTTCATCCTTGTTTACCAGTTGCGTAAGGTATGTGTTCATTAGGTGGCCACCTTGAGTGGCCAAGAATTGTTGCAACAATTTCACCATGCCTGGTTATTGGAGGATGGCATTCCCAATGTTTTGATAAAAGCTATATTACCCTTGGGGAAATGTCACAAAATTAGACAATAGGCAACTGACGTACTCCAACTGGGAATAGGCTGTTGGGTCACTCCTTGGTAGAAAGGCCTTGGTGTAAATGTCGGCTGCCCCATTTATCCTTGGAAGAATTGGGAAGGATTGGTAAAGTTATATCCTGGCTTCCCATTCGGAGTCTGGTTCAGCTGAATTTGTCCTACCCTAAACTGATAAAAGGCACTAGGAGTTGGGGGCACTGCATGCGAGGTAGGAGGTCTCCCTACTGGATTGATGCTATTAAGGGTAACCTCCGGGCTGAACACTGCATTCTGGGCCCTCCTGGCATGTTGGAGAATGAGAGATACTAGATGTTCGCTCTTGGCAAAGGTATTCAAGACAGCTGCAATCTCGGCGCTCACCAATGATTGATTTGTCTACTTAGAGTTTTATCTTATAAGAACAGGGTGATTCTCCCTTGCACCTTCTCCCTGTGGATTGGTAATGAAAGACATACGCTGAACTGAATCTGAATCGAAACCCAAGTCCTCACTTGAGTTAGTATACGGAACCCCCTCCAAATTGGCCATGACTAGAGAAACACGGACCAGGTGGTGAGTAGGCCTTTTCCAAGCCCCTTTGATACACGTGTAAAATATTAGACCATGCATGTAAGATTCTTGATGATATTCATGATGTGAAAAATGCGTGAAATGTCAATGTTATGGCTGCATTCACAAAGGGTTAATGTGCCATGATGTTAAATAACACGTATGTCAATCCATTTGAAACAAACAAGTTAGTCGTTAAGTAAAGGTGAAAACATGAGGAAATGAAAGTCCAACACCAGGGGTTGCATTTGAGATTTGTACAATGTGTATGTGACATCGCAATATGAGTGGTGTAAGTGAGGTGACCAAGTTGCTCATGTGGTAATAGATCAAAAGTTTGTGGTTTCGTACTATGACTAGGTCTCATAGAATAAGGAGTTAAAATTATTTCAGGTAAGTAGTGCGGCATACCTTAATGAAATGAAAACAACTAACGTATGTAGCTATCTAATGAATGATTTGGTTATTTTGCCCAAATAGGGTAGAGTTTTGGATGATAGTGTGGTCATCGCCATTTGAGGGTATGTGGTGATGCATGAATCATTGTCCCGTGTGGGCGAATGGTTCGGGTATTAGGCATATACCCTTGAGGATTGGCAATGTAAGGTTTTTTAAATAAGTTCGCCCCACGTGGGCTTAGATTCTGATGTCAGCAAGGATATCATGTGATGTGGAAAAAATGTGATTTGGGTTAGGTATTTGCCCCGTTTGGGCTATGAGGCATGTTTGATTGCCTCGCGTGGGCTATAAATCGGATGTTGACTGGACATCTCAAAGGTAATGTGTGGGATAAATTATTTCCCTTATGGTCTAAATGTTGGATGTCAAGTGGACATGTTCACCACTTTTCTTATGATAAGTTTAATAACTTGTTTGCAAGATTTGGTTACACTCATTTCGAAAGGCTTATCCTCAATAATAGTGCCAAAAACTTGTTCACGTAAAATACAGGTGTTGTCAGTACCTCTTATCAAATAGAAAAATGATGATAACTGCAAGTATGCCGTTGCGATGTAGTTTTAAAAGATATCGATCCCACAGGGAAGGACTAGTTCTAAAGATCAAATAGGGAAGTAGAATAAAAAGAAAATAAAATAAAATAATGTAAAGTTTAGGAAAGGAGGATTGGAATGATGGATGAATAGAAAAATGTGTGAAAGATTAGAAAAGATAAAAAGTATATAGATATTCCCTACGAACAAGTATAGCAAAGAAAATATGCAAAATCATCGAAGTTATTATGTTCACAAGATTAATTTAACAGACTCGGTTCTAGACACTCAGATATTCAATTATTCACCGCAGAGTAACACATGAAATGACTTTTCTAAATCTAGTGCAAACGAATTAAGACAATTATATATACATGGACAACGTCAATACTATGCTTAGTACGGGTCGCTCTCACATAGCCATATTTAGAAATTTACCATTTCAAAAATGTTGGCTCACTAAATAGCGTTATAATCACAGATCCAGTGATTATACACAATCTCGTTACCTCTGAAACTACTCTTAAAGTTAACTCAAAAGTATATAACTTGATTAATATAAAAGACTCAACAAGAAATACACATTATGACACATAGACATATCATAAACTTCGAAATAGAAAGTATAAGTAGAAAATAAAGTAAAGTTGTAAGGTTTTCAAGTGAAAGCTAAAGTTGATCAAACCGTATCCACTCTTTAATGGGAGTCATCAATTCCCGCAGTGCCTGCGTCTACTTTGAATCCGATCTCGACTCGTACAGAACCTCTGCTAGGATGCTGTTCTTTATGAATATCGAACAAACAAATGTTGAAGAAAAAAAATTTTTATTGACAAGTGCTTTGCAATTACACTCATACAATAAATGCTCGAATATGTAGAGAAATCTAGTGATTGAATAAGGATTTGAATCACTTATACATTTTCTCGCTAACACTTATGAACGTAGCGAAATCTAGACATTTTTTACTCTCTATCTATGCACACACATGCACTATAACTCACACATAATCACTCACAATCCATGCCATGAAATTGGTGAGTTTAGAGCCCTATTTATAAAGTACGAAGGGTTGTGTCTATCCAAATGAAAGGTTTTATCCATTGGTGAATGATTGCATCTCTTCATTATGATTGGTTGAGAAGCTTTGATTTAATCCACAATGGATAGGCACCTTTTCATGATTGGTTGACTTATGATAAGTGTCTTTTTGTTGGTAGTTGATGGCGGTTGATCATGCTTATCTGGTGGTTGGTAATTAAGAAGATAATACTAGAAAATCGTCCAAGTCACGATCGCGATATATATGTCACGACCGTGAATCTTTGATTAGTAGACTTCTGATCTGAAGAAGAAATAGTCATGACCGCGAACGGTTATCGCAATCGTGAGTTGAGTTTTTCTTCAAAATTCTCCTTGTAACTTCACCGATCTTTGACAGCTTTGATCCTAAGCCAAATCTTTAAGTTCCACGCATCGTTTTGCACCTTTTTCACTCTTTTTTCATAGAATTCCACTTAAGATTTTTTTACTCCCAAGATTTACCTAGTATCTGCATTTGCATAAAAAACTACATACCACGTGAAATCTTTTATATGAAGTATAAAAATAACTTAAACTATAGTGTTTTAGTGTATAAAATTAATATGATATTAAGTGTAATTATACACTTATCAGCAATCCAACTAGTCAGCTTGAAACTGGGGGACCTCCCACCTCACACATGGTGCACCCAACTGCCTTTTATTAGTTCGGGGTAGGACAAAGTCAGCTGAACCAGAATCAATTCTTCCCTGGACAAATTGGGCAGCCGACATTCGTACTAGGGCCTTTCTACAAAGGAATGACCCAACAACCTGTTCCTAGCTGGAGTACGTCATTGCCTCACAATTCCAAACACCTCGACTACCCAATTTTGTGGCATATCCCCAAGGGCAATGTGGTTTCTATCCAAACACTATGAACGCCATCCTCCAACAACCAGGAATGGCGAAATTATGGCAACAATTCTTGGCCACTTACGACGTCCATCTCATAAATCTATACTCAGCACAACCGACAATCGGGGATGAAGATAGCTTGCCCCCAAACTTCGCAATGCCGTAGTTTGAAAAGTATGTGAGATCAGGAGACCCGCACACTCACTTAATGCATTATCAGACGGTGATGAGAGCATTAAGGGTCAGCGAATGGATGATGGTAAAGCTCTTTATCGTCACCTTAGGCTACCCGGTTAATGAATGGTACAGCCACCTACTGCTGGACATAGCCACTGATTGGAATAGCCTTTCTCAAGCTATGATGGGGCATTATTATTTCAACTCTTAAATGGAAACCACAATGCACATCTAGAGGCTATTAGGTAAGAGCAAGGTGAAAGCTTCAAATCCTACTATGCGCGTTGGATGGCCACACAGGTCAAGCTTCGGGCTTGCTTAACTCTACCGGAGATGATAACCAAGCTTCTGGACGTTGCATTGCTATCATATAGGAACAAGTTTGGGTCAGACATTTTTCGAGCTATCAAGAGGTGTTTGAAAAGGAGGAAAGGATGGAGCACTTTGAATCCATAGATACATCTGGGGGACACTAGCATCAATGGATGGTTATGTAATAAATTAGCATTTAGCTACTTTGCCAACAAGGCTGTTGAATTTTGAATAAATTGAACTTTGTTTATTTGCTTGATATTCTATCGATGATGTCACGCATTCTCATAAACATATACATAATGTTTTTAGCACATGTGATGCATCATGTCATGAAATTAATTTGGGTATAAATGGATTCCCCACAATTACAATAAATTCAAATGATTTGACTCTTGAGAGAAAGTGAGAGACAAACACATGTACTTAGACGACGCGTGATAGCATTTGCTTTATCCTATAAAGATGGAAGATTGATAGAAGGATCACTAAGCACGAAGCATCCACTGGTTATTAATCATTCAATCAAAGGAACAAAGCACACAACGATCAAAATGATCGAAGCTAGAATCAGGCCAAAATGTCAACAAAGCAAGTTGAGGGAAAACAATTGATGCAATGTCACAAAAAAGGAGTCAGATCGTTGAACACGTTAACAACTCCATCACATGGCTCACCACCATTCGTGGGGTAATCAAGCAAAAGTCAAATGATCAAAGCAATTTGAAGCTCCCCTAAAGGGTCAAACAACCAACGCAATGTCACAAAGAATGAGTCAGATCATTGAACACGTCAACAACTCGATCACATGGCTCACTACCATTGTGGGGTAATCATTACACCATTGAATGATTGAACTCAAAAGGAAATGCTAATGATCAAGACTCATCATCGAGTACACCTCAAGCCAGCAAAGCAACATTAGTACCAACCAATCGATCAGAAACGCTGAACGAGATAACAAATGAAGTCATAGACGATGACCGATCTACCAAATCAACCAAGTCTTACACAATTGCTTTCACGCATAGGTGAAAGAAATAAATCTATAAAAAATAGCACCAACAACAAAAATATATTTGTATTTAGCCTGTCAATTAACACTCGGTTAGTTGAGAAAAAATTAGGACTTCTTTTCAAAATAGAAAAAGAATAGTCCGCTGAGTTGAAAACCCGAAAAGGGTGGCTTAGGCAAAACTTAGGACATCGAGAGAACCACATTGGTTAGAAAACCTAAAAGGGCTAATTAATGGCAGGAGTCAAATCATATGAAACATTCATACCCCTGTTAAGTTCATCAATGAATTGTCATTTTTGCTGAAGCTTTATGCATATGTTTATTTTGGTTGCTTGCATGGTAATGGTAGAATATCACAAGTAAACATCCAAAAAATAAAAAAATAAAAATAAAAAAAAGAAAAAATTAGTCTGTTGGATTGAAAACCTGAAAAGGCAATCCAGGAAAAAATTAAGACAAGGTTCGATACATTGAAAACCCGTAAGGGCGGTCTATGCAAAAGTTAGAACCAATATCAAATTCATCATCTCCTCCTCAGAACGGTACGTGCACGACATTATATACCTCCAACACTTCAAGCAAACAGCTTCCAAGCGATCATCACCGATATAATGCGGGATCAATGACTCATCTAGATTTTCCTTAGACAAGATCCAAGTTCTGAACTCGAATCTAATTCAACGAACCCATGGTCGTCGCTCTAAGGAAGTCATCCATAGAATCCCTAACAAGACAAATCCTAGGGGTAACCGTGCACCAGCACAAGAGAATGCTATTCAATGAACGAAGCCCACAACACCTACAATGGATAAACATACATCATATGATAAATATTGTTCATGCATAAAATCATACATACATTACATTCGCATCACGTCATTTATAGGTAATGACGATGCCAAACCGGGGCAACACCATCCCGGTAAACAAGGAACTCCACCTCCACTTGAGGAACCTGCAAACACTAAGGAGGATGATGGCCCAATCAAGCCTAAAGTCAACACTGCAACATCACAAAAGCCTCCTAAAACAACAGAGTAATTTTCGGGACATCCTCGAAATTCCATTAAACTTATTTATTTATCATGTTTTAATTTTTGATTAAAGGGGTAAAAATTTTTGCTTTGCATAAACTCAATCAAATAATTAAAACATTTATCATAAAATGTATTAACATTATCTTTTTCTCTAACTTGTCACAGGAAACAAGTCAACATTCTATTAAGGAAATTCAAAATAAAACCAAAGAAGGAAACAATTATCTCGATGGCTGAAGAAAGAAACGGTCTCATTTTCCAACCGAAGAAAGAAACGGTCTCATTTTCCAACTGAAGAAAGAAACGGTTATCTCAATAGGGTCGCTTTTGAATTGGATTTAGGCACCCTGCTCCGGTAGTTCTAATGGACAAAATCACAAGGGAGCAAAATCATAAGGGGCACACAACGACCACAATCGAAGAAAGAAACGGTTACCGATTATTAAAAGGACACCATAGAAAGAAACAATCGACCTGCCCACAAGAGGCACCAACTACCTAGGGATCCAAAGAAAGAAACGGACAACCTTTTGAGGACACGGTACCGGAAAGGAAGGCCCATGTCATCAACAATCAGGGATAAAGATACCACTAGCCGCACCAGTCATGTATATTCTCAATCCCTCCACTCCATTTCGTGTGATCATACTGGTTATACAACCAACAATGATCACACGAGGGGTAGCTATGAGCACAGGATTTTGTACCAGCTCTCACGTTCAATGATATAGGCTTTTCAGGATTTTTATCCTCGAATCATACGATTTTCGATTATTCGAAAATCTCCGAATGGGAATGTTCCTCGTCGCCAATTTATTTTAAGGACTTGAATTGTTTTTTTAAGACTTAAAAAATAGATTTTGGTAGTAATTTATTTATTTATATTTTTATAAAATTAAAAAATTTTAAAAAATAAAAAATAAATCAGGAATCGCTCGAGGGAATCCAGCAAGCCTCATCGGAATTTCTTGTGAGGCTCGCTGTAGAAATTGGCGAACCTCAGTGAGGCTCACCGCCAGAATTCTGGCGAGGCAAGCCGAAAACTGACGAGCCTTGATGGATTTCTGGCGAGGCTCACAGGAATCAGACGAACCTCCCCAGAAGTTCTAGCAAGGCTTGCCTTGCCAGAATTTTCTAGTGAGGTTCGTCGCCAAATTCCGGCGAAGCTGGCTAGAATTTTCAGCGAACCTCGCCGAAATTTTTTTCCTTTTGGATTTTTTGGGTGTTTTTGCCTATAAATATTCGCAGAATTTTCAGTGTTCGGAATTTAAAAAATTTCACAAAAAATATTGTTTTCTCTCGACAACGACGGAGAATTTTTTAGATAAAAAATAATATTTTTCTAGAGAAATAATTCTAATTTCTTCTACATTTCTCTTAAGATTTCTTTGATTGTATTCGTATCCAAAACACATTTGGATCCCGAATTTAATTATATTCAAATCATTTGTTCTCCACCTTTTCTCTAAAATCCTCAGAAATTCTCGTGTCTAAAACAAATTTAGAACCCGAGTCTGATTATCTTTTGGATAAATAAACACTTATTTTCCATTCAAACCAAAATTAAATCACAACGAATGAGGAACGCTCCCGGGGATCATACGGATATGCCGAAGTAGATTCACACCGAAAGGGTAAGCGCCTCTGAGTTTCTAGAACTGCGGATTTCGTGCTCATCATCTGCTTCATCTTTTTCTTATTTTATTTGTAGACCTAGAATTTTATTATTATTGTAAATGTTGTAATTTTCTTCTTTTCATCTATAATTTCTTTATTAATGAACATACACCTATTAGAATCCCCCCACGAAGGGAATAAAAATTATTCCCGGAAAACAGGCCTCACACTTTGCCATGCAATCATTTTCACTAATAAAATTGACTAGCATATGTGTAAATAAAAATGAATCATTTTTATTTAAAATAATAACTTTAAATTGTCAATGTTTTAATTAGGCCCCGCGGGTCTTCTCAAAATCAAATCAAACATATGTGCCATATCTCGTGCTAACTCTTTTGTGGATCCAGGTTAGATGTATGCCTAGGATTTTATTTTCCTTCGAGTATCACATTTAATTTTTTTTGGGAAATGAAATTAATAGATTAGGCAGGCTGTTGCATCCCCCGAGGTTATGTAATCTTTAATCTTTACTTTCCCGCATTTATTTATTGCTTTATGTATGGTTTTATTATTTTTCATATGCGCGTTAAATCATGCACAATAACTCGAAAATGACGTAAGTGCGAATATGCGCAATTAAGAAATATGGTTTTCTATAGATGTAATATAATGTGATCACATAAGAAATAAGCAACTTATCCCAGACCTGAATCTCTGTGTCTTAGTGGGTCATCCCCCGGACATTAAGCCTCACAAGACTTTAATTCCTGGAAAGAGCTAATCCAGGTGGCGACTCCACACTAAGAGACGGCGGATTCGGGTTTGACCGATCTAAAATATTTTTGCTCTCTCAACCAAACCTTTCCGGGTCCCCGACTCAGTACCTTTTTCAAACACCTCGGTGGACCACGCCTTTGAATTCGCGCGCTCTCTGCCCATCGCTCCGTGTCGTCCGCTCACAGTATGACAACACATGCTAGTCTATCCATTAACATCAATGTCCAGTAGTGATGAAATTATGACTAGACATATTTTGGCATATTATAATTGCACACAAACCAGTTCTCACCTACATAGTCCCACTATGCACTTATAATCCATGTTATGATATTGTCAATGACTTTTATAAACATATCAATGAGTACATTCTCAACCAGTCATAATATACTCTCATAATCATAGATCTAACAAAAGAAATGTCTTTATTAACATAAAGTTATATATATATATATATATATATATATATATATATATATATATATATATATATATATATATATAATTACTAACTAAGATATATCGCCCTAAAACACCGAATACACTTTTGCAAAACTTTGGTAGCTCTCGGATGCATTTTTACTTGTTGGAAAAACTTGAGTTTAATAAGTTACTTTCAAAAGTACTTATCCCACGGGGGAAACTTTTAGTGGATGTTGTTAGTTTATAGTGAGATGTTCCTTTTGTTAGACATGATGTATTCCCTAGAGCAATTAGGGTTATATATCTCTAATAGTTATATTGTACAAACAGTTTTTAGATTATTGTTATCAATAATAAAAATGCATCTTTGTTATTTATCAATGTTTATTTAAATTATGTATCTCGCTGGTATCATATATATATATGTGTGTGTGTGTGTGTGTGTGTGTGTGTGTGTGTGTGTGTGTATGTGTGTTATTATATATATGTGCATTGATAAGACAAAGTTCATGATCAATTCATAGCGTGAAAGTGCGAAGAAATAGTGGGAGCTATGCGGTGTGAGAACTACACACACGTGTTACTATGAATAGTCTAAATATCCCTAATCATAGTTTCATTGAGACTAGACAGCAATGAAGCGGACAGACTAGCATGTGTAGGCTTACTCCTTAGATTAGATCCAAGCAGTCGATCTCACGAGCTGAAGGTGGTACCTTGAGTTAACATAATGAATGTATTCGGGTAATACATTGGAGATCGCTATAAGATAGACACTTGGAAATAATTATATCCATGTGTTGGTGTTATGTCTTATTGTAGTAGCAATACAAGT
The DNA here is from genome assembly GCA_949673415.1 of Euphorbia schlechtendalii. NCBI lineage: Eukaryota > Viridiplantae > Streptophyta > Magnoliopsida > Malpighiales > Euphorbiaceae > Euphorbia > Euphorbia schlechtendalii. The sequence goes on from CATIWQ010005877.1 coordinate 11,437, forward strand.
ATCCTCAAACTTGAGATACCAGTTATCTTATGTAGGAGTTGCTATACTTTAGGTCATACTTATTTATATCCTAGTGATCAGGATGATATGGGTGATTACGGGTATAGTGATGATCACTCGTTGGTAATCCGGGTAGTCAAGATGGGAACCATCAAACCTGATATAGTGATATAATGGGAGTTGTACCTTAAGGCATATTGTTGAAGAGACACACTCATAAACCTCTAATTAGAGTATGAGATTGATAGAATGGGTTTCTTGATAATCTTGATACATTATGGCGAGTGGTGTTCTTCCTGAACAAGTCTAATTCCCGGATAGCTACGACTATTACATGAGCTAACACATAATCTAAGCTCAATAAACTAGATGATACTTAACCTGATGGAAGGAGTGTATTTTATTGGTTACTAGTGCATAATCGGGTTAAGTCGCAAGCACGTGATGTTCCAAGTATCAGACGATCATACATACACCTTTGCAAGAAAGCCCATTTAATCATCTAGAGTTATCAGATTCCATATCAGTCTGGAACACTAAGCCTAAAGGTTCCTGGATGGGAAGCCAATTTTGGGTAAACCTATAGCGGCTTTATACTTTAGGATCCTATGAGATTACACACTTTGGGTCTTTACCGGACTAAGTAAAAAACTTATAGACTAGGTCTGTGTCGAGAATAAAAGGGAAAAATGTCAAACTCAATTGGATGAATTTTAGTTGAACCAACATGTTAGAAAGAAAAGGGAAAACCAAACCAGGGAGTCACAAGTGGCTTTTACAAGAAATTTCGCAAGAGTCAACTGTTTGGCAGCTTGTCGAAAAGCCCACGAGCAGGCCTCGCCAGTGCTTCCAGCTCTTGCAAAGGCTCGTGGGCTTGCCACAAGTCCAGGCTTCTGCAGGCTTGCAAGATGCTCCACGAGTTTCTCCTTCATCGTAAGAATTCTTTTGTAGGCTCATTCATATTTTACAGAGAGCCTTCTAAGTTATATTTTAGGGTTGATCTTAGAGTGGCCTAGCAGTTGCTGTCTTCCAATGAGTTCTTCCTCAATGGGAGGTTTTGGTCGGTGAAGATCTATATAGACCAATCATAGAGGTTGTCCTAATTTGGAGGCTAGTGCTAACGGAGTGCTGTTGAATTGTTCTAAGGGAGCGCCGTACCAAGGGAAGGTACGCATCAATTTGTAATGCTCTTAACTTAGATGCTAGTTTTCTTTTATTAAGTTTTATAAACCTATGAGCATATATGGAACGTTTCAACTTGGATTATATCAATCATGGCATGCTTAGGAGTTCCTTTAGGGTTAATTTTAAGTTTAAAATTCCAACTTGTAATTTTGCATGTTCAATAATTGTCTTAATTAACCAGCACCTTCATGGGTTGCAAAGTTATGAGAGAGACTAGGTGAGCTCTCGCACACATGATAGAAATGAGGTGAAACCAATTCTAGTGCAAATCAGACAATCTCCCATACAGGGGTGATGAGAAGCCCGTACTTAAAAATTATATTATTTTTACTGAGAAAATAATATTTTATTTAATACGTGGAACTAATGTTTTTACACTAGTGCAAAAATGGCTTATTGGGATGCACCATTTGCGAGGGTTATACTATAAACCGTCTATAAAAGTATGGACAGAATGACGGAGTAGATAATTAAGGGTTATTGCGGACGGTTGTTACGTAACAACCGTCCGCAATACTTATAATAGTATTACGGACGGTCGTTAATTAACGAAGGAGAAATAAACCCTATCTCTTTTAATTTACGTTGCAGCCGCGTCTTCCCTCTTTGGCAAAGATCAAATGGAGCTCTAATTTCCGGCGATGACAACCACTTTCAGGTTAGTTTTTCTTCTCTTTTATGATCGTTTTCTCTCTCTCATCCTCCTTTGCTCACTGTTTCCTCTTTCTCTCATCCTCCTCTGCTCACTGTTTCCTCTTTCTTATCCATTGTTGCCCTTTTTGCTCTTGCATTCATCAGTAAAGGTGTATTTGACTCTAGAAGAGGTTGAAGTCGAAGAATATTCCAACTTATCTGAGGAAGTTCTATTTTTTTATTTCGCACAGGTACAATACATTTTTTTCTTTCATTTTTGGTAGCTCTACTTTTGCTATTGGATTGGATAGGGATATTGTTCATTGCTCTTGAAAACATTA
>CATIWQ010005901.1:0-10019 GCA_949673415.1 Euphorbia schlechtendalii
TTTTTCTCTCTTAATACCCTCATCCTTTATTGATTACTTTCAAAGTATTATGGTTATAGTTTCCCAACACTTTAAACACACTCAATACTTATAGGACGTATTCGAGAATAGCATATAAAACTCATCGTAAGAATACTACTAGATATTACTCCACTCAAAACTTATCGGTAGTTTTAAGCTAAAACTATATAACTTATACTAATTCATGTTGCATTGAAATTATATCAAAACTTTCTTGGAATGTTGCTTTGAATGTTACTCACCACTCATCCTTGCCAAATGCTAAATGTTGTGCCATGAAGCACTCACACTCTCAACATGTGCTCAAACTTGAAATAAATTTTTTTTTTCGAAATTTGCACTAACGTCAAACTTGTAATACCTAACACTCATAATAACCATGGAATATATGTTAGTATAGCATAGGTATGGATAATGTATAAATAACGCAAAATGAAGAAAATTTTCATTCTTCAACTTTTTTAATTTATTTGATTTTTTTTGGATTTTTGAGATTTTTTACAAATGCTCCCCACACAAAAGAACACAATGTCCTCATTATGAGAGATTTTACTAAAATATTAACTAACTAGTCTAAAAATTTGAAAAATAAAAGTAAAGAAAAGAGTAAACCCGTTTATTGTGAAGGAGAATCTAGGGCCGTGTTGGGACCACGAAGGCCTGTCACGATTGTGATTTCCTTCAAAACAGAACAGAAGGTTTTACTATATAACTTCACGAGTGCGATCTATAGTCGCGATCATGATCTTCTTTATTCCTTCTATTTCTTTAATTTTTAGACTTAGTACCGTAGTCTCCCAGTATTTTATCTATAGAACGCACTTGCCTTCCCTGGCAACGATGCCAAAAACTTGTTCGTAAGATTTTAGCTATACTCGTTCCGAAAGGTTTATCCTAGGTAACGGTGCCAAAAAGTTCCCCACTTTTCTACTAATAAAATAAAAGTTCTAAATATGAACAGCTGTTATCAATACCGATTATCAAATAGAAAAATGATGATAACTGTAAGTATACAGTTACGATGTAGTTTTAAAAGATATCGATCCCACAAGGAAGGAATTCGGTTCTAAGGACCATCTAGAGTTGCGGAACAAAAGAAATAAGATAAATTGAAGGGTTGGATGATAGACTGATGAATAGACAGATGCATGAATAGATTAGAGAAGATGTAAACTATATAGATGCTCCCTAAGAACAAGTATAGTAGAGAAAAACATGCAAAGTAATCAAAGTTGTTTTAAGCACTAGATAACTTCAACAAACTCGGTTCTAGACGCCCAAATATTCAATAATTCACCACAGAGCAACACATGAAATGACTTTTTTAAATCTAGGGAAAATGAATTATGACAGTTATAAGAACCTGGATAACAATAATTCTATGCTTAGTACGGGTCGCTCTCACATAGCTATATTTAACAAGTTACCACTCCAAAAATGTTAGCTCACTAAACAGCGTTATAATCATAGATCCTGTGATTATACACAATCTTGTTAAGCTCGAAATCACTCTTAAAGTTAACTCGAAAGCATATAACTTGATTAATATAAATAACGCAAGACGAAATACTCGTTATGACACATAGAAATATCATAAACTTCAAAATAGAAAGTATAAGTAGAAAATAAAGTAAAGTTGTAAGGTATGCAAGTGAAAGCTAAAGTTGATCAAACCGTATCCACTCTTTAATGGGAGTTGTCAATTTCCGCAATTCCTGCGTCTACTTTGAATTCGGTCTCGACTCGTACAGAACCTCCGCTAGGATGTTATTCTTTATGAATATCGAACAAATGAATGTTGAAGAGTAGAAACTTTTGTTGATAAGTGCTTTGCAATTACACTCATACAACAATCGCTTGAATTTGTGGAGAAATCTAGTGATCAAAATAAGAATCGATTCACTTATACATTTTTCTCACTAACACTTTGAACTAGCGAAATTTATACAATTTTCACTCTCTATCACGTTATGCACTACTATGCATTGCCCACCATATGTCATGCCACGAAAATGGTTGGTTTTAAACCCTATTTATAGAGTGCGAAGGGTTGCATCTATCTAAACGAAGAGTCGTGTCCATTGGTGAAGAGTTGCATCGCTTCATTGTGATTGGATGCAAAGTTTTATCCTCATCTTCAATGGATAAGTACCTTTTCATGATTGGATTGCTTCCAAAAGGTGTCTTTTCATTTAACAGTTGATGGCTATTGATCCTTTTTATCCGGTGGTTGGTAGTTGAGAATAATTGACCAAAAACTGTCATAAGTCACGAGCATGATATACATGTCACGATCATGAACATTGGTTTGTAACTTTCTGCTTGTGAAGAATGAAAAGTCGCAACCTCGATTGGGTGTCACGATCGTGACATGTGCTTTTCTTCACAATTCTTCTTTACAACTTTACCAATCTTTGACAACTTCGATCCTAAGCCAATTCCTTGTGTTCCATGCATCTTTTTGCACCTTTTTCACTCTTTTTACATAAAATTCCATCTTTGATCATTTCACTCCCAAGATTCACCTAGTTTCTGCACTTGCATCAATAACAACTACATACCACCTGAAATATTTTTTATGAAGTATAAAATGAATTTAAACCATATCATTTTATGATTAAAAATATCATGATAATAAGTGTAATTATACACTTATCACCAACTCCTTATGGACAGCTTCAATTTTGCAGTCGATGATGCTTTTAATCTTGGTTTGTTCCTCGTCAAACTAATGAAACTATGTAGCTCGATCCATCAATGTGGTGTTCAAAATACTCAACTACTCAGCAGCAACATCAATGCTACCTATCATCTTTCCTGCCACTACATTAGTAAGGGTAGTAGACGTAGGGATAGAGGAGAGAGCTGCGCAGAGCTAAGCTGTAGAATTAGTTAGCCCAAAAAGAATCAGAGCCATCTTATCCACTAAGCTTTTGGCTCTTTCCTTCGCCAAAAGGTTGCAAATCACAAACAAGCTTCCTTAAATCTTCTCAAACTCTTCAAAGTAGAGAGATTCAAAGGGAATACTTGAGTGTTCCTCGAACTTTGGAATTTTAGCCTTAGTCTTAGTGGATAAGTCCATCAAGTCTTGAGTCAAAAGCATGCAGATGACTGCTCCATCTAACTCAGCATCAGTTTTTAGGGAAGAAATTGCTTCCTTGCAAGTTCCTTAATCTTAGCTAAGATTGATTTATCAACCAAGTCCTCTTGGACTGGCTTGCTGCTGGGTTGAGGTACTTCACCGATTGTAATATTTACCTCAATACCATGACCACTTTCTTCTCAATGTTGAGCAGAGTTCTCAATGAAAGAGCTTCCTTAATTAGAGGGATTAAGGGGGTAGAGGATGGGTTTGAAGGAGAGGTAGGTTTAGGTGTTTGTACAGTTTAAGAAGAAGGGATAATTTTAGATTTTACAAGGGAAAGAATTAATTACGTGTGGGGAAGTGAATAAGCGGTATTTTGAGTATTATTTGGGGAAGTATGAGGAGAGAAAGAATCCTGGGTGTATACAAGAGAATTTACAGTTTTTGAAGGTGGAGGATTTACAGATGAAGTAGGAATTTCAGTAACTATAGGTGTAAAACTAGGGTATTTACAAGAGAAGAGGGTTTAGGATTTACAGAAGAAATAGGTGTAGAATTTAAGAGAACCTTTGGGTTTGCTATTTGATTCAAGGATGAAGTAGCTTGAGGTTCTTCAGACTGAGTAGAAAGTTCCTCAGTTTGAGTGATTTTGGGTATGGGGATGTTGGGCTCAAGAAGATCATATTCTTCCTTATGAGGGAGTAGGGTACCTCTGACATCCTCATCACTGCTCACCACTTGAATGTTTTTTTGAAGTGGGTGATTGGTGGTAGAGCACTTGCGTTGAGTTCCCTTTATCTTGTTAATGGCCTCTTGTACTGCAGCCGCATCGCTAGAACTAGTTGTATCCTCCTCCTTATTCTTCTTGAAGCCTTAGATATGTCCAGTTTAAGCTTCTTCTGAGTCAAGATTTCTTCCTTGTCCTTAGCATCCTCCGCTTCTTCTGCAAGCTGTCTCACCTTAGCTTCTCTCTAAGCATGAGTTTTTAACTTTAAAGCTCTTCTTTGCCTAACTTGTGGATGGGTAGGCATGACTCCTACCCTTTCTTTTGCTAGACTGGTCTTAGGTCTTTGTGAGCCAGTTTTTACCTTTGGAGATGAGGTGGTTGAGGTAGTGGTTGAAATTTTCTCCAGCTTATCAGATAGAGGTACTTTTTCAGTGGCTTCCTCGCTTGAGCCTTCAAAGTCTACCATAAAATCATCCTCATCCTCTTTGAGGACAACCTTAGGAACTATTGATGGTTCCACCCTTGCCTTCTTCAACTTCAAATCCTTAGCCTTTGTATAGCGGGTGTGAACCTGCTTGTACTTCAGCTTGCTGAAGTGAGGCATATCCAAAGTTTTCTTTAAGGGATTTACTATCTCCCCAGGCCCATCCAAAAATGGGATAAAGTCCAATCACACCTCCTTCACAAGAGCAGTGATGAAGTATCCCATAAGGTAGACGGTAGTAACCTTGGTCAGGTGATGCATGAGAAACACTGGCCAGTTTATTTACTTCCCTTATACCACGTGGTAAACTACACACCTCTCAAAGTATGTGCAACTGCTCAAAGACCCAGTTTTGGGTTGCAAAATCTTGACAAGTAGCTCATGACATGCCCTTGCCTCCTAGCTCATCCCTGAAGCTACGATTTCTCCAGCTCCATAATCTATAGGGAGCTCCCAATCTGCTGGGACAGCTACTCTCTCTTCATCTCTGGTCCTCCTCAACATAGTGCCCTTTAATGGCATATTGAGAAGACTTGACATCAAGCTGACACAGATAAGGTAGGAGACATTGTTGAACTCCACCAGAAGCACATCTTCATACCCCTCAATAGTATAGAGAGGGGTGTAGAATCCCCTCATAAGCTCCTTGATGGAAGGGCCTTCAAGTAAGAGAAATTGACTGAGGTTCTGTTGCTTGATCACCTTATGCACGAATCTATTAAGCATTATGCTTTCGTAGTTCACTTCAAAGATTAAACCAAAATCCAGATCTTCAGTCCATTCAACCTTGGTGAAGATGTTTTAGCCGGAAAGACAATTCGCTGCCAAGATCCATCAATGTTAACAAATATTTTCTTCATTGATTCGCCTTGGAGGGTAAGTGTTCTCTTTGTGATCGCCATTTCAGAGAAAGGAAAGGTTTTTGAGAGAAAGGGAATTAATGTTCTTTGCTTTTGAAACGATTAGAATTCACAAAAGCAGCTAACCTCTCTTCAGCTCCTTCCAGCTTTTATAGGCCTTCTAATCTTACAGTGAGATGTGGTGCATTCACAAAGCTTGATTAGAATCAACACTGAGATTAACACTTGTTTAACCGCCTTAGTAAAATAATGAATTTAGAAGTAAACGGATCTAATTCAAAAGCACGTCTTTTTGAAAATGTGGGTTTTGATTTTAACCGCAAAACTAAATCCCATGCTATTACTTTAAAATTTAGACAGATTTAAGTATGTGTCATCTCCTTGCTAAAATAAGGATTGATTTTCAACACTTACCCAAATTTTTAACTTCTTCTTCACATGGGGTTCGCCTTACCAATAGGCTGCCTTATATTATTGAATTACTCCTTTGGCAATGGTTCTATGAATATGTCAGCATGTTGTTCCTCTAAAAGAACATACTCTAGCTTGACATCTCCCCTTAGCAAATGATCTCTAATGAAGTGATGTCTAACGTTGGCATGCTTCATCTTGCCATGCTGAACTGGATTCTTAGATGGGTCAGTTGCGCTCTTGTTATCACACATAACTTCGAGACACTTAGAATTTATACCATAACTTTCCAGTTGCTGCTTGATCCATAGCATTTGCACTACACAACTTCTTGCTGCCATATACTCAGCTTCAGCTGTACTCAGCACAACAGAAGTTTGCTTCATGCTGTACCAAGAGACTAAGCATTCTCCAAGAAAATGACATCCTCCTATGGTGCTTTTCCTATCAAGCATATATCTTCCATAATTAGCATCTATGAATCCTCTTGGAGTGAAATCCATGCTGCTAAGATACTACAGACCTACATCAATACAGCCTTTACAAGTATCGGAGAATTCTCTTCACAGTTTCTAAATGAGATTCTCTAGTATCAGCTTGATAACGAGCACAAAGCACACAACATACTGTATATCTAGCCTACTAGTTGTAAGATAAAGAAGAGAGCCTATGATTCCTCTATAGAATTTGCTGTCTATAGGTTTTCCAGCTTCATCTTTACTTAAGATAGTGCTAATGGCCATGGGAGAGAACATTGGTTTCGAATCCTTTATGTCTAACTTCTTCAAGACTTCTTTAGCATGCTTCGCTTAACTGATAAAGATTCCACTTTCAGTTTTCTTAGTTTGAAGATTGAGGAAAAAGTTGAACTCTCCCATCATAGACATTTCAAACTCGCTTTTCATCTGCTTGCTAAACTCTTTGCACAGCTTTTCATCAGTTACTCCAAATATGATATCATCCACATATATTTAGACAAGCAATACATCTTCTTTCTTTTACTTGATAAACAGAGTTGTATATGCTTTTCCTCTTTTATAGCCTTTGCTGATCAATAAATTAGTCAGCCTCTCATACCAAACTCTGGGAGCTTGCTTCAATCCGTAGAGAGCTTTCTTCAATTTGAAGACATGCTCAGGATTCTTTGGATCTTCAAAGCCAAGAGGTTGGAAAACAAAAACTTCTTCTTAAATGAATCCATTCAAGAATGCACTTTTAACATCGATTTGAAACAATTTGAAGTTCATATAAGATGTGAAAGCACATAAGATTCAAATAGCTTCAAGCCTGGCTACAAGAGCATAAGTCTCATCATAATTAATGCCTTCTTGCTAATTGTAGCCTTGCGCAACAAGCCTAGCTTTGTTCCCAATAACAATGCCATCTTCATCAAGCTTGTTCTTGAAAACCCATTTGGTATCGAATTTATTTCCCTTTAGACTTAGGAACTAGATCCCAAACATCATGGCGCTTGAACTAATCCAGCTCCTCTTGCATTGCGATCATCCAATAATCATCTCCTTCTGCATCTTCGAACTTCTTGGGTTCAATCAATGAGTGAATGCTGGATAACTCATCATCCTACTGAGTTTACCTCTTGTCATCACCGGATTATGAACATCATCAAATATGTTATCGAGCGGATGGTTACGATGTGTTCTAATCTCCCTTGGTAGACTCGGATCAACAGCTGGAGGATTTACAATGGGTTGCTGAGGTGGAGGTTGATCTTCTCCATCGTTGAAGTTGATAGAGATATCATCATCTTCTTTAACTTACTTAGCTTCGAGTTTTTATGCTGGGTTGGGCAGCATAGAGAGTGGTATACAGAGTTGATTTGCTTGCTATGTTACTCCTTCATATTCATCACATGGATGTCTGTATGCATTGTTAGTTTCATCAAAATTCACATGCATAGACTTCTCTAATAGGCTGGTACGCTTGACATATATTCTATATGGCCTATTGTTAGTTGAGTATCCCAAAAAGATACCTTCATCAGACTTAGGATCAAACTTACCTAACTGCTCCTTGGTGTTAAGAACAAAACATCTACAGAAAAATGATCTGAGATGACCAATCTTAGGTTTGCGCCATCGCCAAAGCTCATAGGGTGTTTTCTCTAAAATTGGGTGAATTAAAACCCGATTCAAGATATAACAAGCTGTGTTAACAACTTCTCCCTGAAAGTACATTGGTAGATAGTTATCACTCAGCATGGATCCAGCCATTTCAACTATGGTTCTATTCTTCCTTTCTACAACCCCATTTTGTTGAGGAGTATAAGGAGTAGAGATGTTGTGGTCAATGCCATGCGCTGAACAGAATTCTTCGAAATGAAAGTTCTTGAATTCACATCCATGATCACTTCAAATTCTACTAATTTTAGTTCCTATTTCATTCATTATCCGATTATTAAGCTTGACAAAAGATTCATATGTTTCATCTTTTCTGCTCAACAAGACTACCCAAGTGAATCTTGTGAAGCCATCCACAACCACCAATGAAAATCTTTTTCCACCCAAGCTCATAGGCTAAACTGAGCCAAACAGATCCAGGTGGAGGAGCTCCAACGGTCGCTTAGTTACTAAGTTATTAATTGACCGAAATGATTTCTTAACTTGCTTACCTAGCTGGTAAGCTGAGCAAAGTTTATCATTCTCAAAGCTGATGCTGGGTAAACCCACAAATAATTACTTTTTAACCAATTTGGATAGAATGTTCATATTTATATGACCCATGCCAAAGCCATGAATTATCCTCCTTAGATACAAGACACACATTAGTGCAGACAGGGGATAAATCAATCATATAGACATTATTGATTCTAGGAGCAAAGAGAATAGTAGAATCACTCTTACATTCAATAATTGAGCAACCTACTTAGTCTAATGTAACCTTCCTGCCTTTGTCACAAACCTAGGCTACACTATGCAAATTGAACTTGAGTCCTTTGACTGGAGAAACCTCTTCGATTGAAGGAGAGACACCTAGAGCCCACAATCTTGCCTTTTGGTTGTCTCCAAAACTAACACTTCCATTTCTTTTGCACTCTAATGAGATGAACTAACTTTCATCTCCCATCATATATCTTGAGCATCCACTATCCAAATACCACATTCTAGAGTCAATAGTGGGTCTAAGGCTCACCTGCAAAATAATTACATTTTCTTAGATACCCATGCTCTCGAGCTGGGTCCTCCTTTGTTAGCAGTGTTGTTACTCCAATCATACTCGTTGTAATAACCATTTTTATACCTACAGAGAACTATAACATGTCTAGCTTTTCCACAAATATCGCACATCATATTTTCTTTGGGCTGGCTTGCTTTCTTCTTTTTAAAGGAATTATTCCTCTTAGAATTGTGAGTTTAGTTATTCAGAGTCTAACTATTGGCTGGAGGAGGAAACTGTTCTTTCTTTAAAGCTGTTATCTCAGCAATCAACTCATCTGATTGCTTAGTGAGCATGCTGGCATGACACTCCTATTACTCAACTTTTTCTTGAAGAAAGTGGATATCAAGAGATAAGAAAGCAATAATGTCTTCCTGATCTTCACTTCTCCTCACTAGCTCTTTGATGTTTTTCATCTACTTATTAGTCAGTTTGAAGACATCAAAGAATGTAGGGTGAACTCTTCTATTGACAAAGGGATTTCAGAATGTACCTCAGTTTGAGGAGCTATTGATCGCAAGGTTTTGGCTTTACTAATTTAGTGAGCTTATATTCGATGATGAAGCCAACAACCTTATTCCCCACTTTTCTACCGATAAGTTAAAAGTTCAAAATATGAACAGGTGTTGTCAATACCACTTATCTAAATACAAAAATGGTGACCACCACAAGTATACAGTTTCAATGTAGTTTGATAAGAGTATAATTACACTTATTATCATAATAATTTTATAATATAAACACTATAGTTTTAGTCATTTTTATACTTCATATAAAAAATTTCACGTGGTATGTAGTTGTTTTTTATGCAAATGCAGATACTAGGTAAATCTTGGGAATAAAATGAAGTAAAGTGGAGTTCTATGAAAAAAGAGTGAAAAAGGTGTAAAATGATGCATGGGACTTGAAGATTTGGCATAGGATCGAAGCTATCGAATATCGGTGAAGTTATAAGGAGATTTATGAAGAAAACTCAATTCACAGTCTCGATAATACCTCGCGGTCGTGACCTGTTCACTTCAGAAACAGAAATATACCAATTAAAGGTTCACGGTCGCGAATCACATATCGTGACGGTTTTCTGGTATTATCTTCTCAACTACCAACCGCCAAATAACCGCCATCAACTACCAATGAAAAGACACTTATCAGGAGTCAACCAATCATGAAAAGGTGCCTATCCATTGTGGATTGAATCAAAGCCTCTCAACCAATCACATTGAAGAGATGCAATCTTTCACCAATGGATGTGACTCT
>CATIWQ010005904.1:0-30472 GCA_949673415.1 Euphorbia schlechtendalii
GAACCAGGTCGGGGACCCGGGAAAAAAGGTTGAAAGAGAAAAGCGAAAACGTTTTAGATCGGTTTGAACACGAATCCACCATCTCTTAGTGTGGAGTCGCCACCTGGATTAGCTCTTTCCAGGAATTAGAGTCCTGTGAGGCTTAACGTCCGGTGGACGGCCCACCAAGACACAGAGATTTGGGTCCGGGATAAGTTGCTTATTTCTCATTGGATCACATTAAATTACATCTACAGAAAACCGTGTTCTTTTAATAGTGCATATTCGCACTTAGGTCGTTTTTTATTTTAAATGTATGATTCTCATTTTATAAAATAAACCATCCATAAAGTGGAAAAATAAACCATTCACAAAGCATTAAGTAAATGCAGCATTAAGTAAATGCGGAAAGTAAAATTACAAGGCTTTCAAAAATCGGGGGATGCAACCGCCCGCTAACCTATTAATTACATTTCCCAAAAAAACATTGAAATTGCGATACCCGAAGAAAAAATAAAAATCCTAAACATACATCTAATCCTAATCTACCTGCATCCATAAAGGTTAGCACAGGGGATAACACATATGTTCGATTTTGAATTTAGCGAGGCCTGTGTGGCTTAAAAAAATCAATCACGACATTGTGTTTGTTATATAAATAAAACAGTTCATTTTATTAGCACATTGGTTGCTCATTTTAATTAATGAAATTGCTCGCATGGTAAATCGGTGAGGGTTGTTATCCGGGAATTTGTTTTATTCCCTTCGTGGGGGGTGTTCTAACATACATCTTATTTTAATGAAGAAAAATAGATGAAGAAGAATTACAATATTTGAAATAAAATAAAAGTAATTAAAATCCTAGGTTCACAGATTGAATCAGAAGAATAAATTAAACACTGAAAGCATGAGAATTGCAGTTCTAGGAACTCAGAGGCTTACCATTATTGAATGGATCCACTTCGAAGATGTCCGATCGATCCTTGAGAAATCCTCCTCGTCCTTTAGTTTAGGTGAAAAGGTTGTAGTAAAAGTCCAAAAATATTCATTTTAATTCTTGGAAATTAAAGTCGTTCTAGAGCTATTTTTTATCTGATAATTTTAGGGTTCCCTGTTATCGAAAATGACCCGACTATTTATATGAAAATCCTAAAAAATTCAAAAAAGGTAAGATTTTCCGACGAAGGGCCTCGCCGGAGAAAAGCCAGGCAAGACTCCTCGCCGTGTCCTTGGCGAGGCCTCGCCGTGGACATTGGCGAGGCTTGCCTCTCCATGCTCTTGGCGAGGCCTCGCCTAGCTCTTGGCGAGGTCTTGCCAAGAGTGTTGGTGAGGCTAGCCTCGCCAATGCTCTTGGCGTGCCTTGCCTCGCCAAGTTTAGCAAGGCTCTCGCCAACGAGGCTGGCCCGGGATTCAGTCCCCTCGGGTTTCCGTTTTTGAACTTTTCTTGTATTTTCATATTTTTTATTTTTTATTTTTTTGTATTTTTTGCATTTTTTATTTAGTTAATTAATTTCTAAATAAAATTAAATAATTTTGTCTAAAACGTCCTTCTGAATTTGAGACGAGGAGGATTCCCATTCGAATACGTCAGATTACTCGAAAATTGTGTGATTCAAGGATAAAATCCTAAAAAAGCCATCATAATCGAACGCGCGAGCTGGTACAAAATCCCGTGCTCATAGCTACCCCTCGTGTGATAATTGCTGGATGTATAACCAGTGTTATCACACGAAAAGAGTGGAGGGATAGAGAGAATACTTGACGGTGTTGTTGGTGATTTCCTGTTCTCAATTGATAAAATAGGCCTTCCTTTCTAGTGCTGTGTCTTCATAAGGTTGTCCGTTTCTTTCTTCGAAATCCCTTGGTGCTTGACGCCCCTTTGTGCGGGTCGACCGTTTCTTTCTGCGAAGTCCCATTAGTGGTAACCATTTCATTCTTCTATTGAGGTCATTGTGTGCCCCTTGGAATAATTGGAGATTGATGCCTAAATGCGATCTTGAATTTCCTTAGTAGGATTTCGGCTTGTTTTCTGTGTCAAATCAAGAAGATAATGTTGATCAATATTTCATGATGAATGTTTTAATTATTTGATTGAATTTATTCAGAGCAAAAATTTTACTCCTTCAATCAAAAATTAAAACATCAAGGAATAAATGAATTAAATGAGTTTGGGGAATATTGGGGATGTCCCGTTCATCGTTCCGTAGTGCTAGGAGGCTGCCATTGGAAAATAATAAATAAATAGGTGGGACCCATTTATTTTCTTTATAAATAGGGCTCCCCTTCCTTTATTTTTTTCACTTTTCATATTCTTCATCTCTCTAAAACACTCTCGCTCTCCCTTCTCTCTAGAAATCATGCTGTCGAAGGTCGCTGGCAGGGCACTCCGTCTTACCTATCACCTCATTCCTCAGCCTACCGATGATCCTGGTGTATTTTCTGTTGTTATTGATGCCGTATATGGTTTGGCCGTGAGCAACACTATGCTGGGGTTTACTATTACTTCCCCTATAGAGACGTTGGATCCTGATTTTCCAGCCCAATGTCACCTTTCCCGAACCGAGGTATTTGCTAATAACATTCTTATTTATCTTTTTTAGTGCAATTTACCCTATTTAGGAACTAGATTGGAATCGATCCTTAAATCATGTCGCGGAATTTCATCCTAAAAAAATAAAAAAATACAAAAATGGCAAATCGGGTCCGCCGGAAATTTTTTAGGCGGAAACAAGGATATTCGGCGAGGGTCTGACCCTCGCCAAATATTCCGGCGAGGGTCTGAGGACCCTTGCCAAACCGCCTGGCAAGGGTCTTTCAAGTCCCTCGCCAGAGATGACTGGCATGACACAGCGGGCTTTTTTTTTAATTTTTTTAATTTTTTTTAAAAGAGATTGGAAAATAATTAAAGTTCGGAGTCCAAACATCTTTCGAATCTGAAAAAAACTTTGAATAAAATATTTATCCAAAAGATAATAGGACTCGGGTTCTAAATCTATTTTAGACCCGAGAATATCTGATGACCCATTTTTTTCGAAACATAAGAAAAAGAATGATTTGAAAATAAAAAAGTCGGGGATCAAAACGTGTTTTGGACCAAAATTATTTTGGTGTTTTTCTCACCGTTTTTGCGTTTAATTACAAAATGCGTATCATTTTAATTTGTTTTGCAGTCCCCCACGCTACGTCCTACTGGTGGGTATTCTACAATCCAAGAGTGGTATCATCACGCTTCTTCTCATCTCGAGATTGTTCAGGCTATCGAGGCCACTGGCTTCGGCCCCTTGGTCCGATCCTTATGGCCTACCTTATTACTGTATGCTACATCGGTCGCGCTTGCTCAGAGGTGGTGCGACATTTCGCACAGGTTCCACTTTCCAATCGGGGAGGTTACCATTACTCCCTCTGATATCGTGGCGATCACTAGTCTACCATGGGCTGGTACTATGATCTGGTTTGACGCCTTCTTGGAGCTGTTCTTCAAGGCTCCCACTGCTTGTAATCGGATCAGAGACCTGCTCGGTGTTGACCCCAAAGGCCAGGCGTTGAGTTATGGTGTGTTGTTTGACTATTGGACAGGTCGTCAGTCTGTTTCTAAAGCCGAGGTTCCTCTATACGTCCGGTCATTTTTGGTCACCCTATTGAGTGTCACATTTTTCCCGGTCTCTAACAACGAGATCAACTATGGACTGATTGAGCCGTTAGTAGATTTGGACAGGGTTAGTGGCCTTAATTGGCCATGGGCAATATTGGCGCAGACTTATATTTCCCTTGACATAGTCGTTCAGGGTCGTTTACATGCTCTACGTTGCTGCCCCATGGTTCTTCAGGTATTGTTTGCTTACTTTGTGATTTGTTTACGTTGGTTATTGATTGATTAACCTTAACTAATCCATTTATTTTGTAGGCATGGGCTTTCTATCATCGGTTCCTCCCCGCCCTACAGTTTGCTGACGCCCCAGAGGGAGCCCCGTGTATGGCGTGGATTTGCTCATCATTCGTGGGAGATTTTTTAGATTCTGCCAGTTACTACCAACATCTTTGTGCGTTGACCCTTGAGCAGGTAATGGACCTTATCTCGATGGATGTGATCATATTCTTATTTTTAAACTTATTCTGACTTTGTTATTATTTCTTTTCAGGTGGAGCGCAACCCATTGAGGGGTCTCCCAAGCTATCACATGGCGAAGGAGATCCGGCGAGATGTGGATTGTAACCGCTTCATCCTTGAGGGTCCCAGGACCCGTGAGTGGTACCTGGGAGAACGTATTCAGTTCTGGCGAACTAAGCTAGTATCTAAGAGGCGCATTCTGCCTCCGCCTCCCACAGGACTATTTTGGGTGCACTTGGTGGTCACTGATCCCAATGAGCAGGAGGTGCTCTTTGAGGATCATGTTGTGAGGCTCTCCGGGCTGCGTGGTGACTACGGGGCCTTCATTAGGGAGAGACTACTCCCACTTCACTCATCGACCTAGGCCGAGGTGGAGTGTCCCCCTGCTCGTGTTAGGGGTCCGAGAGTTGACGGTGGTTCTAGTGCAAGCGCTAGCGGCACTGGTGTGGGATGCCAAGTATGAAATGTGTTAATTTTTTTATCTATGTTGATCTGTTTCTGACTGTTTATCTGTTTTTGTAGGAATTTTCCTGAAAGAGGGTTCGAGTGCCTGATTTGAATGCTGCGGCTGGGGGGGCAAGTACATCTTCAGGCGTCATAGAGGGGAGGTTTGTGGTTCCCCTTGACTCTACATTCTACTTGGTGGGTTCCATGGGAACCTCACGGCAAGTGCCTCTTCCTCCGAGCTCCCATACGTTGGCCTATAACCCTTCTGACACTACTCATGTGAGTTTTAGATTACCAGCGATGTTTGGGGATGTCTTGATGTTTGTTTACTCACTCCTTTCCTTTTGCAGGTCGCACATGAGGAGATGGATCGAGTGACCCGACATTCTTTTGCATTGAAGGACTTGATGATTTCACAGGATGGGATTACATGTGTATGTTGTATTTCTCGTCCTGTTATATGCAATGCATGAAATGTCATTTTTTATGTACATGGATGTGATTTTCGTGACATGTTTTACGACTGTAGGATATGGCGGCGAGAAGCGTAGAATTCGAGCGACTCTACCAAGAGCTCGACGGTTGCTTTTAGACACTGGATATCAGCCATCAAGGTCTAGATGCTCGCTATCATGGCCTTGAGGTTAGTCACCAAGAGCTGGGAGTCCGTTACCAGAGTTTGGAAGCTATTCACCAGAGTTTGCAGGCTCAGTATCAAGAGTTATTATGGTAGAATGCTGCAGCAGAGCAGGCTTGAGCAGAAGTGCGGGCTTCCACCTTGGGTCCTCACCAGCATCTTACATTTGATATCGATTCCCTACTTGATGACTCAGATGCTAGGCAACTCTTCTCTCCAGAATGGGATGCCTGTTTTCTTCACGCTCCCTAGCCTCCTACTATGTCTGGTTCAGCGGGTGGTGCTCCCGGGAGATTAGGTGCTGAGGATTTTGAGATAGCTACCATGTTGCCCCGAGATCTGGTGGTTGGAGATAACGCTTAGGTGGCGCATGCTTAGGAGCTCCCGTTTACCTTTAGTTTTAGATTTCATTTTCTCAAATCGGACTCTTTTTAGATAACTCTGTCTTGTAGAATCTCAAAAAAAACTTTGGATTTATAAAAGAAAAGAGGATTTTGGCCATTGCGCGCCAGGTCCTCGTATGTGGTGTTTTATTTTATAAATATGCTTACTTGTTTGTGAATGTTTTTTTTCTTTTTTTTTCGTATATCTATGAATGAATGTTAATGCTAAGGTATACGGTTAATATGTGTAGGCAAAACCGATCTTGAGGGATTTTCTTTAGCTCTCTTCCTTTCTGATGTCGACCTATAATGAGCGCCTTAGGGTCTTTCTCCGCACTATTTGAGGACCCGATTAGCGAAGGATAGAGTGCTTTGGTCTGCGGGGTCTTCAACACCTTGCTTCTAGGCCTGTGAATATGGCCTTCATTCGTGCTGCTTTGAAGTTTTGGGATCCTGCTACTCATGTTTTTTGTTTTGCCGACTTCGAGCTTTGCCCCTTGGTTGAGCAGTTTCATGCTATCCTGGGGCTCCCTTTTCCGAAGGAGTCGACACCGATATCCCCTACGAGACTATCCTTCGCCTTCCCTTCCTTCCAATTTGGAGGTGAAGATAAGCTAAAGGGTTTATGGAATCTGGAGTCCAGTGGGCGCTTTTTGTCTGCTCCCCCTAATGTTGGTGGCTTATGGGTTGAAGCTATCCTTAACTGGTGTGAGAATACACCCAGAAGTCATCTAGCTTGGCCCTCGATGGTGACTCTACTTCGTCTAGTAGAGTTTGTTTGCGGGGTTGGAGCGATTACCCCTTTCCACTTGCTATCGGTCACTGACCCACTCTACATAGGCCTTTCTCCTATAGCTTTAGCCTTGGCTGAGAATCTAATTCACTTAGATGCTGCTTCGGTGAATTTAGATTTACCAGGAGACCATTTTACTCTACTAGAGGTAATTCTCCTTCTTTATCCCTTTCCTTCGTGATTTTTGTTTGTTTAAACAAATGGATTAACGTAGGTATGGCTGTTGGAGAAGCTTCGCTTGACTACTAATCCCCGTTTAGGGAAGGCTCAATACCTCCCTTCGCATTATGGTCCTAGAGGCTTTACTAGGAAGGACCATCATTCGCTGAGTGAAGGTGCTTGGGTCAAGATTCTAGGCTCCTACCGAGCTTCTAAGATTCGTTGGCTCAACCCTTGGTTGGAGATTCCGTTCATGGTTACCGACATCCACGATTCTGGTGTTTTGTTGATGGGGTTGTTTGGCGTCATGTCCTATTTCCCTTCTCGTCTGTGTAGGCAGTATAGACATCAATAATGGGTTCATAGGTCTCTATGCTCGACCCGTTTCCACGACTTTGATCCTGACACACCTGATGTTATACAAAGGCTTTGGGCATGCGCTTGGGTTGTTATGTTGGATTACACTACCCCGAAGACCATAGATATTGATGAATTCTACCGCGGGTGGCTTGGTGAGATCAAGGTTCTTCCCGATGCTGATCAGCACGTTATGGTGGCTTGGACCCCCTTTCTCATACTTCGAGGAAGCGTGCACGGTGGAATGACTGGCATCCTTAGATCTTATTTTCCATTTATATTCTGACTTGTGTTTTTGGCTTATTCTTGGATTATGAAATTTTATCGAATTTTATTTACTTGTGATATTCTATATGCACACTATTCATATAAACATAAACATAAATCTTTGCAAACATAATACATTTCATTAAACGACTTTAAAAAGAGTACAAGTTTTCCAATGATTTAAGTCCTGCCGCCAGTTAGCCTAGAACGGGTTTTCTAACTCGCGGTCCCTCTATTCCTCACTGTGTCCTAATTTTTACCTGAGACGTCCTTCATGGGTTTTCAACTCAGCAGACATTTCTGGTTTTTATACAAGAATGGTCCTAATTGTTACCCAGGTAGCCAAGTGCCATCTGGCGGACTGGTTTCTCTCTCTTTTTTGGTGTACCACTTTTGTAAATTTATTTCTTTTGTTTTTACACGTGGTAGCACTTGAGCTTATCTTGATTGATTGGATTGACGAACTCGTTCCCATCTATGTCCATGATCTTTGCAGCACCTTTGCTCAAAATTTTCTTAATGACATAAGGACCTTCCCAGTTTGGGTGAAATTTTCCCCGTTAGTCCACATTTGAGGGTCTCATTTGTTTTAGAACCAAGTCTCCTACTTTTAACGGTTGGCTTCTGACCCTAACTCGACTATTGTACGCCCTAGCCATGCGTTGTTGGTCCATCCGTAAATGATCTAGTACCTTTAGCCACTGTTCATCAATCATATTCAACTGTTCAAATCTGGCCTTTACCCATTCTAACTCCTCTAACCTCGCCTCTAGTGCTACTCGAAGCGATTTCACTTCCATTTCCATCGGTAAAACTGCTTCCATCCCATACACTAACAAGAAAGGGGTTTGATTGGTTGGAGTTTTGATGCTCGTCCTATATCCCCATACTGTGAATGGCAACTTATCAGCCCAATCCCTGTAAGTAACGACCATCTTGATTAGGATTTTCTTAATCACCTTGTTAGCTGCCTCTACTACCTCATTAGCTTATGGCTGTATGGTGATGACTGGTGGTGCTCGATCCCATATTTCCTCATTAGGTTTGATGTGGCTCCTTGGAATTGGACTCCATTATCCGATACGATGTGATGTGGAATGCCATATCGGGCGAATATATGCTTTTTTATTAACTTGGCCATCTTCTTAGCGGTGATGTTGGTGTAAGATTCGGCTTCCACCCATTTTGAAAAGTATTCGACTACTACTATAATGAAATGATGTCCATTAGTCGAGTTTGGCCAAATCTCACCAATAATGTCGATGCCCCACGCTGAGAATGGCCAAGGAGTGGATAAGCTATGGAGTTCAGATGGGGGTAGATGACTGATGTCACCGTATATCTGGCACTCATAGCACTTTCATACTTCCGATACATAGTCTGTGACCATTGTTGTCTAATAATATCCCTGGCGTTGTATTTTCTTAGCCAGTGCCACCCCATTCATGTGTGGACCGCAGTCTCCTACGTGCATTTGTATCATTACCAATAGTGCCTCTTATTCTGTGAGACATCTCAATAACATTCCTTATGATGTTCGTTTGAACAGGTCCCCTTCTACTAGGCAGAATTGAGTTGCTAATCACCGTAATGAGGTTCTTTCAGAGTCTATTGCGCCTCCTGGGTATTCCTCGGTCTGTAAAAATTTGACGATGTCGAAGGACCAATTCTCGATAGCTTGTTGTTCGTCCGTTTCCACTAGGCTATAGTAGAAGGGTTCTTTGGACATTTTCAATACAACAGGCTTGATTGACTGAGTTCTAAGGCCTTCCTACATTAATGCTAGTGTAGCGAGTGCATCTGCCATTTGGTTTTCATCCCAGGGCACATGTTTGAAGATGCATTTGGAAATTTTTTATGAGATTTTCCATACTGCTTCTGCGTAAGGACGGAGTGATTCTTCTCTTATTTCCCAATCGCCAGTGACTTGTTTAATAACCAGAGCTGAGTCTCTAACCATCGATACTTCTTTTGCCCGTGCCTTTCGAAGTGCCTCTAACCCAAACAAGCAGGACTCATATTCTGCCCCGTTGTTTGTTACTAGGAATTCTAATCGTTTGGAAAGGGGTATAACTTTGTTTTGCGGTGTTATTAATACAACACCTAGGCCGGCTCCGTTTCTATTCATTGCCCTGTCAAAGAACATCTTCCACTCTGCACTGACGTCTTCTATCAATGCTAGTTGTTCATCGGGAAATTCTAGATTTTCAACATAATCAAAGTCCAAGGGTTGATTTGCCAAAAATTCCGTGACTACTCATCCCTTAATGACTTTTTTGGTCACATATTCGATGTCGAATTCAGATAGTAGCAATAACCATCGAGAGAGTTTTCTGGCTAGTTTGGCGATTGGCATAAGTACTTCATCGGGTCAATCTTTACGACGGCTTTTACATGATAAGATTGGAAGTAATGTCTTAGCTTCTTTGTCAACCAAACCATCGTGGTGCAGATTTTCTCTACCAAGGTGTAGCGTGACTCAGACTCCAGTAATTTCTTGCTCAAGTAGTACACTGTATGTTCACTTCTATCTTCATGTTCTTGCACCAGCATGGCTCCAACCGATGACTCCTCAATTGCTAGGTATAGGATCAGAGGTTTTCTAGGTTCTAGCGGCCGGAGGATGGGTGGGCTTAACAAGTATTGTTTGATTTTATCAAATGCTACTTATCACTGCTCGTTCCAAATTACTGGTTGGTCCTTTCGTAGTAGTTTGAAGATTGGCTCGTAGATGGTAATGAGTCTGGCGATGAATCTGCTTACATACTATAGAGATCCCAAGAAAGATCAGACTTCTTTCTCAGTTTTCAGCGCGGGCATATCCCTAATGGCTTTGCTTTTATCAGGATCCATCTCAATTCCTTTTTGGCTGACTATATGCCCTAGGAGTTTCCCCGATGTAACCCCAAATACGCACTTTTTGGGGTTCAAGCGGAGATTGTATTTCTCGATTCTGGTGAGAAACTTGTCTAGGACAGCTAGATGTTCCTCCCTGGTGTTGGACTTCACAAGCATGTCATCCACATAAACTTCTACCTCCTTGTGGATCATATCATGTAGGAGGGTTGTGACGGCCCACTGATATGTTGCACCAGCATTTTTCAAACCAAACGGCATTACCTTGTAGTAGTGTACACCCCATTCAGTGATGAATGCTATCTTGATCTTGTCAATTATTGCCATTAGTATCTGGTTATAGCCTGAGAAGCTATCCATGAAGGAATACATAGCTGCCCTTGCCGCGCTGTCGACCAGTACATCAATGTGGGGTAGGGGGAAATCATCCTTTGGGGAGGCCTTGTTCAGATCCCAAAAGTCCACACATACTCTAACCTTGCCATCTTTCTTTACCACTGGGACAATGTTGGCTAGCCACGTCGGGTATTCAACCACTTCTAAGAATTCAACTTCAATCTGCTTTGCTAGTTCAGCCTTGACCTTTTCTACCCATTCCGACCTTAAGCGACGCTGTTTTTGTTTTACCTGCTTGATTCGAGGGTCAGTAGATATACGGTGTTCGGCGATCTGTTTGTCCACTCCAGGCATGTACTCATATGACCAAGCAAACGCTGCCACATGATGTTTAAGTACATTCATGATCTCTCTTTTTTCTTTAGGAGTCAAATCATTGAAAATTGTCACCATTTTTGGTGACTCATTTGTACCCAAGTTAATTTCATTTAATGATGTGTCATGAATGTTAAAGATGTTATGTGTATGATCACATGAATGCATGGTGATGTTAGGCAGAACATCAAACAAGTAAGTAAAATTGTTGTACTTCATTGAATGAGCCTCGTAGGCAAAATTATCAAAAACATCAGAAATATTCATTATTACATCATCTATTTCCTCCTCCACAGGCGGAGGGGCTTCAGTTGTTGTAGTAGCAGGTGTGTCAGTGGTAGGCTCTGCCTCAAGAGTGGTCTGCATTAGCTTCTCGGTGAGGAGCTTGATAGTGTTTGGTAGATCTTGGTCTCTCATATCGCCTTTCTTCATCAGCTCATTAACAGCCTTAGTGATAGCTGCCATTGCATCTTCCAGTACTCTGCCCTTTCTAGACTCCTCGATCGAGGTTACCGTAGGGATTGGTTTTTCTTCTAGATCAGCATCAACGGGGGGGGGGGGGGTTCAATTAGCTTGCCGGTCTTGGAGTCAAAGACATCGTTGAATATCTCGAGTCCCTTGACCTCTTCTCCATTCAAGATCGTCAGTTCTGGTTCTCCCAGATATGCCTTAGTGCCTTCCACCTCGTAGACGCTCACCATGTTACAGAACATGGGCCATTTATACTTGTACATCTTCATACCCGGGGTGAAGTCCAGGCCTAAACCAGGTGTGACAAGGATAGGATCAATGGCCCTGATATTCCCCTGATGGTATTTTCCTAAGCCTTTTCCAGGAATGAAACCCTGCTTCTTCATTTGAGCTCTAAGGCTTCCAGGAATAAACGATATCCCTTCGGAGTTCCACACCCCTTCTTCTTTTCCTCTATGGCCATTACCACCCTCAACCCTTGCATTATTCTCTCTTCAAATGCAGCAGCCACCATCATTGATTCCTCATCAGCCTCGATCGTCACTAGCCTCCCTTTATGAACAAGCTTTATCTTCTGGTGCAGAGTAGAAGGGACTGCCCCTATTTCTTGGATCCATGGCCTGCCTAGAAGCAATGAATAAGTTATTGGAATATCCAGCACAGTGAACTTCACATTAGAGGTTACTCCTCCAGCGGTGACCTCTACTTCAAAGCTTCCTACTACACCCCTCTTCGAATCATTGTAGGCACGGATCACCGTTTCAGATTTGGCGAGCATATCCTCCCTTAGCCCTAAGTAAGGTAGGACCTTAAGAGGATAAAGATTGAGAGCCAAGCCATCATCTACCATTACACATGGTATAGCGCGATAAAAAATTTAGACCCTGATAAATAAGGCCCGATTATGCAGTCCCAGTTCCAGTGGCAATTCTGATTGATCAAAAGTTATTGATGGCATCTGAGGGGGGACAATTCCTTCCCCGATGGCAGCACACATCTTGATTACCGAGGTTGTAGGCGTGGCAGGCATTTCCATCAATCTCTTAACTAAACCCATCCTATGCTTTTGCGACGTCTCAAGCAACCTCCAGATACTGTATTTGGCCTGAGTTCCCTTTAACTGATTTATCAAAGGGTCTATGTCTAGCATATGTTCATCCACCTTTGGGGGAAGAGATGGTTTGGGCTGTTCTCTTGCTATTTCCTCCGGCCTAGAGTCATTAAGCTGTACAGTCTCATCCCTTCTGAAAACTCTACCACTCCGAGTAACCTTTAGCACTTCATTCTCCATCACTCTTGTTTCCCTAGAATTAACCCAAGGGTAATGGTCATATCCATCATCTGATTGGTCGCGTCACCCCTTTAGTTTGTAAGAATCCAAGTTTATGGGCTTCTTCCCACCAGAAATGATCTCTCCCTCAGCCGAGGTTCCTTCTTCGGGTTTCCTCTTCCTTCTCGACTTAGGGACATATGCATCAAGATCAATGGGCACCCTGGTTGGTGCTTTCCCGGATTCCCCCTTCATTACGTCCCTCCGTGGTTCTCCTTCCTCTACTGAGAACACTTCTACCAAAGGATCATCCTCGGTGCCTTCATCTTCATCAACCATTGCATTCACCACCAGGTTAGACTGAGATAGCATCGCTAGAACAGAATTAGTGGGTATCCCTGATCCTACTACATGAACACTATGATGTTTGGTCATTATCTCCCTGTCGAGCTGATGAGCGTGAAAAGATAACTCATCAAAATCTAGGACTGCTAGCCTTGACAAATGATAGCGATACCAATCCCGGGAACCACCTATTATCAATTGTACTGTAGAAAGCTCGGATGGTCTTTGCGCCAACACTAGATAGATAAACATCCAGCGCTTTATGTAGCTAGTGAGCGTTTCTCCTTCCCTCTATACAAAAGCAAGCAGATCTCACATGATTTGCTTCGGAGGTTCTAAAAATGCAAACTCTGCCTGGAGCTCTGCAGAGATGTAATTCCAATTGCTCTTGGTCTCAACTGACTACATCTCGTACCACTGACTCGCTACTCCTGCTAGTGAGCACGAAAACAGTGTAGCTATCATATCTTGGGAAAGGCCCTACACTCGATATAGGATATAAAATTTAGACAAGTGGGAAGACGATACATCATTCCCATTAAAAATTGACATACCGGCTAGGCTGAAGCTAGCCCTCAGGGCTTCTTCCCATTCTCTAATCACTCGATTGCTTGACTCAGATTCGAGCATCTCTATCACACCATCTGAGTCCATCCCCGACTCAATCGCCATCACATACTCCTCTCCTTCATCGGCTAGTGCTTCTCCTAACAATTCATTCCCTACGTGAACTAACGTAGGTTTCTGGCCGTTAAATATCGACATCTCAGTAAAGTTGATCTCAAAAGCTTTAATCTTGCCCCTGTACCCTTGGCGGTTCGACTCTTCCTCCAGCATCTTCAAAATCCGATTAGGATCGCTTCCCGACCCAACCATCATCACGAATTCTCCAAGCCCTTCAGATAGGCAGCTGAAGACCTTCTGCTCATCTAGCCCCGAGTTAATCATTCCTACCCTCGCCTCAAAATTCAGCAAAGGGTTGATCTTCATGCTGGGCTTGAGTGCCGGCTCATGGATGACCTTATCAGCCACCAGCTTCTGAATGGCTTTCAACAGCTCCTTGCAGTTATTTGTACAATGTCCCACGGCCACATGATAATGGGAGTAATTGTTCTTCTCTTCCGGCTTGGGAGGGACATGCTTCTTCAAGGTTTCTAACTGATTAAGTTCACGCAGCTTGGTGAACAAGAACCCCAAGTTAGCAGCATATGATGAGATGCCATGATATTCTTCCTTTGGTAACCTAACAGTGGCTGCCTTCTCTTCATTCACCAATTGTACTGGCGGTTGCTTCGCCTTCACCTGTACCGAATTGGAATCATTTTTTCTATAATAGGGCTTAGCGACCTGCTACCCCGTCTCCACCTCCATGGCATCATAGCGCTCTATCTTCTCAGCTCGAATGAAAACTTCTTGATAGTTATGGAATGTTTCGGATCCCAGCCTCTTCCGATAAGATGGTAGTGCACCATCTAATAGCTTCACGATCATCTCCGGTAAAGATAGGCGAGATTGTAAGCGCACTTTCGTAGCCATCCATCTCTCAAAATAGGGCTTGAAGTTCTCCCTTGGTTGTTGCTTCACCACCTCCAAATTCTGTATCGTGGTGATTATCAAAGTATTGAACCCATAATGATCCACCATCGCCTGGGATAGACGTACCCAGTTGTAGGCTATATCCATCGATAAATGACTGTACCACTAATTTACCAGGCTTCCCAATGTAATAATAAATAGCTTCACCATCATTCA
The DNA here is from genome assembly GCA_949673415.1 of Euphorbia schlechtendalii. Taxonomy (NCBI): domain Eukaryota; kingdom Viridiplantae; phylum Streptophyta; class Magnoliopsida; order Malpighiales; family Euphorbiaceae; genus Euphorbia; species Euphorbia schlechtendalii. Next base: position 14,536 of record CATIWQ010005904.1, read on the forward strand.
ATCACTGATTCTCAAAGCTCTCATCACGTTCTTATAATGCACAATATGTGCACGAGGATCGGTGTTGCATGTGTACTTCTCAAATTGGGGCATAGCAAAGGTCGGCGGTAAAGTATCCTCATCCCCAATTATGGGTTGCACTGAGATTGCACCCCTTTTCCCCTATACATGAGTAGCCAAGAACTATCTCCAGAGTTCAGCCATTCCAGGCTGTTGAAGAATACTATTTGGGGCCTCTGAGAAACCTCCATACTACGAATTCTGGTAATACTTCCCCTAACCCTGGAATGTCTGAGAGGGTCCGCCCCAACTAGACACTATAGGCTGAGCCATCCCTTGAATAAAGGGAATGTAATTAGAAGATGGCCTAATCTCTGAACACCCCACTACCCTTGGGTTAAAAGAAGCATGCCCTGGCTGCTCCGGGAAGAATTGGCCACCCACTTATGGCTCATACACTGTCTATGGCTAATTCTATCCAGAACAAAACAGATAGAAGTTAAGGGCGACTGCTACAGAACTCGGGAATACAGTAGTGGAAGATGACGGTCCTCCCGTTAGGATTCTACCACTAACATTTGGTACCACATCATTTGCCCTCTGCTCGGGCTGCCCAATTCTAGTGTGGTGATTGAGGATTGACGCAAATTGGTCACTATTAGTAAAAGCGTTCATAGCTACAGCAATCTCGGCGCTCACCGATGATTGATTTGCTTGCGGGTTCTGGGTCATCCTAAGAGTTTGCTCATTAATTACATTCTCTTCCTGCTTATTAGACATGTTGCGGAAACTGCGAGGTGTATCTTGATCTGAATCCGAGCTAGAGTCGGTATACGAAACTCCTTCCTGATGAGCCGGCCAGAAGCCCTGTTCTAAATTTTCTGATAAAGTGGCTTTTTCCTAGCTGACACACACAAGGAGATTGCTAGGGAATGCATGTAAAATCATGATGCGTGATTGATGCATGAGATGTTTAATGTTATGGCTACAGAAAAAGGGTTAGCGTGCCATGATGCAAGATGGAAATCACACACAAAAATAGCAGAATCGTTAGTCCATGCGATAAACAAAGGTCCATTGGTTTTGAGATCCGTACTCTATCATAGGGCCAATGTGAAATGAAGTTACCTAACTACCCGTGTGGTGATAAGTTAAAGGTTCAAGAACTAAAGTTAGTTCTCTTGGTGTTCGGGTGACTAGTGTGACATACCCAAACGAAAAGTAATAAAAAAATGTATAGAAATAACTACCGTATGCAGCATATAGATGAATGTTTTTGTTCTTTTTCCCCATTGGGACAGGGCCTTGGATGTCAGTGGACATCATCACAAAAGGTATGTAGTGATGCATGAATATTTTGGGTGAAAAGTAGGGTTAAGACATCAACTGGGATATCCTTTGTGTTCATGTTTGCCTCGTGTAGGCTTTTGGTGTGTATGGGTACCCTAGAAGGGTGGTATTTCGGATGCCAAATGGGCATCGTGCTAGGATTGTGGTAAGTTCATTTTACGAGTCGGATGTCATGTGGATATCGTACAAAAATGTGGGCGAGTAATGCAACATGATTTTAGTTGGTTTCAGGTCATCCTAAGGTGACACGATCTCGAGTGTCTACTAAGGTCCTACGTATGAGTGACATCAAACCATGTTTAGTATCATGAGTGTGTGCTTTAAAGTGTCTGTATGAAAATTCATGGTTAGCATGGCACATTGTTCAATGCATGATGAATCGGAAAGCGGTAAACACTTAGCACATAGCACACAATATCTTTCTTCCAACCATACAACTCCCGTGCATAGGGTTTTTGGCTGGTCTCTATCCTAAGTTTGGTTCATCTTAGTACCACAAGGATACTAAGGAGTGCACCTGTAGGAAAATATAATGCATGATCGTGTGTTTGGTTAACACCCTACGGAAAATGCCTATGGTTTATTTATATGAAGGTTATAAATGGGTTACTGATGTAGAAGGTTCTTATTGTACTGAATTACACTCCAAGCCTCTCCCCATATAGGTTCTAACAAGGGAGGTACATGCGATATGGCAACAAGTGCTCCACTCCCTCAAGTACTATCTTTTCTCAGGGAGGCAGATTAGTATAAGAGAAAGCTTCGCGGTAATAGGGGTACCTTAGACTTATGGGCTAATCCCTTCTACTGCAATGCGTTATTATGAATATGTCAAAATTAAGAGAAAATGGAATAATGTGATCAATAATTTTCAGCACTTATCCAAAATCTAAAACCTTTGAAAAAAATAAGTTTTTGAAAAATCCCTAGCAGAGTTACCACTGTGAGCCGACGACACGGAGCGGTGGGCTGAGAGCGCGTGGTTTCATAGGCGCGTTCCACCAGGGTGTTTGAAAAAAGGAAGCACCGGGTTAAGGACCCGTGAAGAAGGTTGAAAAGAGAAGGTGAAAAACATTTTAGATCGGTTAGAACCCGAATCCGCTGTCTCTTAGTGTGGAGTCGCCACCTGGATTAGCTCTTTCCAGGAATTAGAGTCTTGTGAGGCTTAACGTCCGGGGGACGGCCCACTAAGACAAAGAGATTAGGGTCCGAGGATAAGTTGCTTTTTTCTCATTGGATCACATTATATTGCATCTACAGAAAACCGTATTCTCTTATCTGTGCATATTCGCACTTAGGTCATTTTTAGTTTTAACTGCATGATTCATGTATGTGCAAAAATAATAAATCATCCACAAGGCGGAATAATAAATCATCCACAAAGCAGCAAATAAATGCAGAAAATAAATGTGGAAAATAAAAATTACAAGGCTTCCAAAAATCGAGTGATGCAACCACCCGCTAACCTATTAATTACATTTCCCAAAAATTGAAATTGCGATACCTGAAGGAAAATTAAAATCCTAAACATACATCTAATCCTAATCTACTTGCATCCACAAAGGTTAGCATAGGGGATATCACGTATGTTCGATTTTGAATTTGGCGAGGCCCGTGTGACCTAAAAAAATGAAAATCAATCACGGTAATGTGTTTGTTATTTAAATAAAACAATTCATTTAATTAACACATTGGTTGGTCATTTTAATTAATGAAATTGTTCGCATGGTGAATTGGTGAGGGTTGTTATCCAGGAATATGTTTTATTCCCTTCGTGGGGGTGTTCTAACATATATTTCCTTTTAGTAAAGAAAAATAGATGAAGAAGAATTACAACACTTGTATAAAATAATAATATTAGAAATGATAAAAAGCCTAGGTTCAGAAGTGAAATCAGAAGAAGAAGAAGATAAACACCGAAAGCACGGAAGTTGCAGTTCTAGGAACTCAGAGGCTTACCCTTACGGAATGAATCCACTTCAAAGATATCTGATAGGCCGTTGAAAATCCTCCTCGTCCCTTAGTTTAGGTAAAAAATTGTGTTAAAAGTCCAAAAATATTCTTCTGAATTCTTGGAAGTAGTTCTGAAAGTTATATTTTTATCTGTAAATTTTTCGGGATGCGGATTATCGAAAAAGACCCGAGTATTTATAGGAGAAATCCTAAAAATCCAAAAAAAGGTAAGTTTTTTCGACAAGGGGTCTCGCGGGAAAAGAAAAGTCCGGCGAGGCCACTCACCGTGACTTTGGCAAGGCATATGCCTCGCCAGAGCTTGGCAAGGGAGCCTTGTCAAGCTCTTTGGCGAGGCAGCCTCGCCGAAGCCTTTTGACGAGGTTGGCCTCGCTCACCTTTTTCGATGCAGGCCCCCGAATCTGTATTTCCGTAATATTTTATGTATTTTTTGTGTATTTTATATTTTTTAATTAATTAAATAATTTTATTGAAAACATCTTTTTGAATTTAGAGATGAGAAGGATTCCCATTCATATGCATCAGGATACTTGAAAATTGTGTGATTCAAGGATAAAAATCCCAAAAAAGCCGTCATCATCGAATGCGCGAGCTGGTACAAAATCCCGTGCTCACACCCATGTTTTCAACATGTGCCCATGTTCATGATCTACTTTACCAAGTGACATAGCAACTACATTGCTATAAATCATCTAACATACAAGTCTTTCATTTCATTCATTCCCATGATTAAAACATACTTGGGACATTTATGATTATCACTCAATGGATACTCTACTCATATTATAGCACAAGGTATAAATGAAGTAGATTATTGCCTTTATAATGTGACACTATATGAACTAATGCCTTTGGAATTAGGGTACATCCACAATTCCAACACAAGCCACCAATAAAAATAAAAGCATCAAGATCCCTAATAGAAGAGAAGAATCATTCGACAACATTAATCTTCTTTTCTTGAAAGCAACAATTATGACTTGAGCTAGTCCAATATAAGGGCATCTTCTTGGCTATGTTTCACATACAATTTGAGACTTGAGAACATATTCTATAATTGCTAAAGTCATTTTCATGATCGGTATTTTGAATCCCCATCCCCAACCAACTTTGTCTATAACGTAATGCATTGTTGTGGAAACATTATGGATGCTACATTTACGTAAAAAGAGTACCAAATAAAAATATAATATCTCCTAACATCCACACTAGCTTGACTCATATCTATCTAGTATATTGCAAAGGTCGATATTCAAGGTCCCAAGCCACCTTCTCCAATTGATGTTAATATGAGACACACATAAACCAACAATAACTCTCTAAGTTCGAAAATTGGAGACAATGTTCTTACAAAGAACATGGCGGCATCTGGAGAGATGGAAGAATGTATGATATTACGATACAAATCATTCCCTATCATATAAAAACACAATTTGAATAATTCATGAAAGCAAATTTCTATGACATTTTAAAAAATGAGAAATTAGATGAACAAGGGAAAAATGTGTAAACACAAGACACCATGATGATCTTCCTAAATCTGCCGACGAATGAATCAGCAACAACATCACCAAGAACTAGAAGGAAACTCGAAATTCAATTTTTGGTATTGATGATACTTGAAGCCTTGACAATTGGAAAATTCATTTAATTTTATTGTTGCAAAAAATTTCCCTACTTCATTGATTGTCAAATGATGAAAAACAATATTGTTAGGATAATTAAAATTATAAATTATGTATAAAATTTGCTAATTTATGAATAAGCAAGAATTTATATTATAAAAACGAAAGATTTTGTTAGTGAGTTAATGAAGAATCACTGAAAAAATAAAGCAATGTTATACAACCACCAAGCTGTCTCCGGTTAACAATAATCTCATCATGTGTAGGGTTAGCAATATCATCAATTGCTTCCATGATTTCATGATGGCTACCTTCGTCAACATCATTGTTACAAGATTCTCCAACAATATTTGAAATATGTATAATATCTTCTTACATACTCATTGTCTCTGTCATTGTTAACAAATCAATCAAATTGATTAAACCAAGTATCAAACATTCTTGAAACAATTTATTTACATAACTTACAAACTTAAAGAAAAGTTTACATAGTCAACTTCAAATCTGAATTGCTAATTGTTGAATTAGTCTGGAATGTGGTTCCACGCGCTAACTCTCTGACTGAAGTTTACTCCAAGTGTTCCTCTCTTTCATGGTCTGGGGGTTCCTACAAGACAAAACCGTTGCTATGAGGGACTAGCCATGTGACTGGTGTAGCCTCTCCGATGGTTAAGTTATATCAAATTTAAGAGAGGAGGCAGGGAGTTTTTAGTATTTTTAGAATACTTACCTCTATTTGGTGACCGAAAGGATCCTTTTATACTCTTTGAACGTCCCCTAGTTTGATCCAAAGTGTGATTAATCTAGAGTTCTAGTTTGAATGGATCTTTATCATGTTGATAGGATAAATTTTATCTCTGGTGAGAGTTCTAGCCATGGAGGTCTCTCTATGAACTTAGAATCTTAATTGAACTCTTTATTCTTGAGGAGTCAGGGCCGGTCCAAGCGGTCAGGCCAACTTGGCCTGGTGGTCCCCTGGACCTTTCCCTCTTAAGAAATAAGGTAAGACTTTATCTCTTCCATATTCGGGGTGAACGTGATCCTCCCGAATGATTACTGGTCTAGCATATTTGGGGTGGAAAGGGATCTTCTTGGATTACCGATCACAATCCTAGCTTTATTATAGTATCTTTCCCTGCTCGAAGAGGATATGATCCGCTTGGGAGGTTTTGAGTGACGGGCATGTGCCTGTCAATATTTGACTATGTTAAGATAAATCACCCCATTAGTGTGAGAGCTTCTTTAGGAGCTCAAATTTGGGATCCGCCTGGTCCAGGTGGAATTATTATCATGTGTAGATGAGAAGCATCCAGGGCACACTTTAGGCTTCCCATTAGGGTGCGCACGCTTGAGTGCTAACTGAAAAGCTCGTGGCTTTTCAAATTTTAAATGTGAGGTAGGTAGCAAGCCACGTGTCAAGCAAGAGAGGAGTTTCTCTTCAAATGTCTTTTCATCCCCCTAATTAAGGATTTTCATTTCTCTTTCCTCCATTTTACTTTCTCTAAAATTTCAAATTCTTCTTCTTCGGCAATCTTGAAGTTTTCTACGTTGAGCTCTGCCACCTGCTGCCCTTTCCAAGTTCTTCTAATCAAATCTATCCTCTTCACAAGTAAGCTTCTATCTTTCCTTCCTTTTCTTTTATCGACCAGTTTGCTTGATCTGTAAGATAGTACAACACCATTTCTTATTCTTATCTGTTTAATCGATTTGTAGGAATGCTTGATTATTAATCGCCCTTTCGAGTTTCCTCTATTGCTCCTTTTTTTTCTTGCTAATGATTATGAATAAAGTTTTGATCATTCAATTAGGTCTGTTAGGAAAAGGGATTTTGCATTTTACGTTTGACTTTCCCATAATTGTTTATTCATATGCTTCTCCATTTTCCCAAAATTACTTGTTCATATACAGAACACTTGCTAGATCTGAAATGTCTATTCAATTTATATGAATGTTTTTTACCCTTTTTCTTTGTTATTTAGATCTGAAATACCAGTGTAGGTAGTTCAAATACTGTTCATGCCAACTCGAACTAACTTTGGATTCTTTAGGATATTTTCTAACTTTTTAAGGGTTTGATAGGTGATAATGACTGATTCCACCTACTCCACTATTAGCCAATTTAGTAGGGAATTAGCTGAGATGAACTCCAAGTACTTCAAGCCTTTGAACGTAGATTATACTGACTATGTCTCAACCTCTAGGGCACCCCCTCTGATTGAAGTCATGTTTGAGTCGGATGGATGTTAGGCATCTCGTAGTAAGTCCACCATATCTTCCCAATCTTATTCTACCATGGCCTGGGCCAAGATAGATGAAGAAATAAGTTTGATTCCCATAGTGCCGCCCCAAACAGCGATTAGAGTTTCATCTAGCATAAATAGGATGAAGAAGGGTTCAACTTACCCCATGAGGTGGCATGTGGCCACTCAGCCTGAGACCTTGGATAAAGGAAAAGGGAAAGCTAGGGAAATAGTGAATAGGACACCCTAGGTTGATATGATCAAGTAGGTTACCAGACCGGGTTGATTTGGAATTTGAAATGGCGGTTTTCTCGTAACTAAAGGAATGCGAGATATTGCTTCCTTCAAAAGCTCAACGGATTACTCGTCCACCTGAAGGATATTTTGGGATCTATATAGACTAATTGGTTAGGATTTGTTTATCCGCTCCCCGAGGGTCTCAGCGACATTTTGAGGGGATTTCACCTTAGTTTGGCTCAACTTCATCCCAAAGCTTGGATTGATTTAGTGGGGCATTATCTTATTTGTACGGGGTTGGAGAAGTGGTTTAACGCCGAGTTCTTCAGGCTGATTGCTTCATTGAGGAAGACCACGAGCGAGGACCTACACCATTTTGCACATCGAGGCGGCTTCTATAAATTCATGAATAAAGTGGATTCAGTGAAGCATTTCAAACACTATTTTATTTTTATTAGGTAAGAAGATTGCCACCCTTGGTTTCTCACCAGGTGGAACCTTTCTCCTGACTTAGCTTGCCATTTTACCAGCCTAGATAGTAGGGTAGACATTTTTAAGGGCCTTAGGAAGGGTGTGGCCATGCAAAAATACTAGTTGGGCCATGGCTAGAAATATTAGAATTATTGAGCTTGGTCAAGCAGATCACATTTATCATCCTAGACCACAAACTTTTCCAGGTACTTATAATCTTTCCTTTTCTTCTTTTTATTGTTTAATTTTCCTTCGGCCGGTAATCTTGTGCAAAAGGCTGCCAAGGGATCAAAAAGTAACAATGTTCCAATGAATTAATTGAGCCTGAGCTTATTAAATGTTCAACCAATGCAGTTCCAAGCATTCGAGGCAAAGATCCCAATAAGAAGAAAAGGAAGCGTAGGGGTCAGACTGCTGAGGAGGATCCAAAACCTTTTGTAGAATCGCCTCATCCTTCTACGAATGAGGAGGTTACCCCCCACCTGGTAAGGATTTAAATTCCCTTATTGACTTATTTGTTTGGTGCTAAATCTTTGTTTCAATTTTAGGGCTTCAACTTGGATATCCCTACTGACTCATCCAGACACGTTAGCTCTAAATCTCTTCAAGCGGACCTGCTATCATTCGCAAGTGAGGGAAATCCTTCCATCTATATCACCTCGATCCAAAATGTCTTTGAAGAGCATCTTGCCTCTTCCTATGGAGAAGAAAGATTTAGCGGGTGAAACCTTACTTTAGTCATCGAAAGACTTATTCATGATATCCATTGAGGTTTTTTCCTTTTCACTTGTGATTTGATGTTGTCATTGTTTTTGTTGTCTCTATTGATAATGAGTTGAATTCTTTAGATGGCCTCCTGATCGACTGAGATGACCCGTAAAAGCTGGGATGTTGTGCGGATGGAGTGGGATCATGAACTCACCACTCGTGAGTTAGAGAGAGCAAATAAAAGAGTCTCAAAGCTTGAAGTGGATAAGGACAGGATGGGCCAGCAACTTGAGGAGGCCAACAAGAGGGCAGAGGAGGCCCTAAAAAAGGCTGAGGAGCTAGCTTTAGCTTAGGTTGACTTGTAGAATAACATCTCAAAATATGAGGCGGAGGTTCCTAAAGTTATCACCGAGTACAGCCAAGTTATGCTTAACATGGTGATGGAAAGCTGAGAGAATGGCCGAATGATCTTGGAGACTTGTTGGACTCATCACCCGGATCTCCCTAAGGATCTCATGGCGGTAGTGAATTATCCAAACGAGTCGGATAAAGAGGAGACGGCCCTGGACAAGTCAATTGATGAGGAGCCCAAGGCAGGGAAAGGTGATGGCGCCTCTTCGGCCAATCCCCCAAGTGTTGAGGGGGGGTATTTAACCTTATTTTGTATTTTGTAAGAATATTTTGGCCGATTTTTGGCCTTTTAATGATATCTTAATTTCTGCTTCGAATGTTTTGTTTAGCCTTCTGAATGTTTTTAGCCATTTGAATGCTTTTGCCTTTGAGATTGCTATTGTCAGATCTTAAATTTTTGGGCCGCCTGGATGGTCTGTTTGCTACTTAGTGATTTTTTAGGTCTTAAGCTTTTGAGCCGCCTCAATGTGTTAAGCATTTGTTAATGATTTTTTAGGTATTAAGCTTTTGAGCCGCCTCAATGGCCTTATGTTTTCCACTTAATGATATTTTAGGTCTTAAGCTTTTGAGCTACCTCAATGGCCTTATGTTTGCCACTTAATGATTTTTTAGGTCTTAAGCTTTTGAGCCTCCTCAATGTCCTTATGTTTGCCACTTAATGATTTTTTAGGTCTTAAGCTTTTGAGCCGCCTCAATGTGTTAAGTGTTTTTCATTTTCATTTTATGCAATCTCAAAGTATGATTAGTACTTAAATGTGCACATTTTTTAAACTCATCATTTTTATTGAATAAATTAAAAAGTACATCCGGGAATTCTACACATCTGGTTATCTACCTCTTCTAAGGGGGTGGCACCTCGTTAAAAACTTTTAAGGAAAAACCCATTGGGAAAAAGTCCTTAAAAGGAAAAGAGTATGGCCGCCTGAATCCCTCTAAGAGTTGTTAGCCATGCAACATGGCCTAAGCTTTGCTATGTTCCAAGTTCTTGGCACCTCTTTTCCTTCTATGGTTTGCAATTTGTAGGTTTCTGGTTCGATGACTTGTGAAATTTTGTAGGGGCCTTCACAATTCACCCTAAGCTTGCCTTTACCTTCCCAGGCCTATGAGGCGATCGTATCCTTGATAACCATGTCACCTTCTTAGATATGGATTTCTTTGACTTTTCTATCAGGGTATTTGGTGATTCTATCTTTGTAGGCGGCCATAAGGATGCACGCTCTTTCACACTTCTCTTGTAGATCATCTAGATAGTATCTCATGTTGATGTCGTTCTCTTTTTCTGTGTAATAGTCCACTCGGTCGGATGGTGGACTAATTTCAATGGATAGAACCGCCTCAACCCCATAGACCATTGAAAAAGGTGTTTCTTTGGTAGATATGCATGGGGTCGTTTGGTATGCCCATGGAAGATTGATTAGTTCATCTAGCCATACTCCTTTTCTTTCCATCACCCTTTTCTTTATCCCTTGGCCTAACATTTTGTTTGTGATTTCCATCTGGAAGTTAGTCTGGGGGTGAGCGACCAAACTAAAGTGGGTTTCGATCTTCAATTCCTTTCATAAGTCTTGAAATTTGTTATATGTGAATTGTGTGCCGTTACCAGAGATGATTCAGTGCGGCACGCTGAATCGCGTTATGATGTTCTTTTTAACAAAATCTAACACTTATTCTAGAGTGATGCACTTGACATTGATGGCAGGAATTGACGTACATCTCTATGTCCATCTTCATAGATTCCCAATAAAAGCTAGCGAGACTTTACCTCCTTACTAATGTTACAGCTGCCTGGTGTGAGCCGCAATTTCCTTCATGGAGTTCTTGCATGATTTTGGCTCATTCTTTAACCGTTACACATTTTTTCCAAATGTTGGAATATGATTTTCTGTAAAGCTCTCCATTCAGCAAAGAGAACCACATGGCTTTCCTTATAGTTTTGGTAGCTTCGATCTTTTCATCTGGTAATCGGTTCATGGCCAGGTATTTGTTTGCAAGGTTTCGACTTTAATAACTCCTAGGATTTTTTATTTAATAATGAAACCAAAAAACTTGTCTCCCACTTTCTTATCGATAAGATATAAGTTCAAAATACTAACAGGTGTTGTCAGTACCACTTATCTAATTATAAAAATGGTGACCACTGCAAGTATACAGTTACAATGTAGTTTTAAAAGATATCGATCCCACAAGGAAGGACTAGCTTTGAAGATCAACAAGAAAAACTGAATAAAGAAAATAAAATATTTTTGGATTTTAGTTGGGAGGATTAGAATGAAGAATGGATAGATATACGTATAGAAGACTAGAGATTCTAAATATATAGATTTTTCCTACGAAATATGTATAGCAAAGAAAACATGCAAGTTCAACAAAGTTATTTCGTTCACTAGACTCATTTAACATAATCGGTTCTAGACACTCAAAAGTTCAATGATTCACCGCAGAGCAACACATGAAACGACTTTTCTAAATCTAGTGCAAACGAATTAAGATGATTATATAAACCTGGACAACAATATTACTATGCTTAGTACGGGTTGCTTTCACATAGCCACATTTAGCAAGTTATCATTCCAAAAATGTTGGCTCACTAAACAGTGTTAAAATCACAGATCCAATAATTATACACAATCTCGTTAACCCCGAAACTACTCTTAAAGTTAACTCAAAGGCATATAACTTGATTAATATAAAAGACTTAACACAAAATACGTATTATGACATATACACATATCATAAACTTCGAAATAGAAAGTATAAGTAGAAAGCAAAGCAAAGTTGTAAGGTGTGCAAGTGAAAGCTAAAGTTGATCAAACCATATCCACTCTTTAACGGGAGTCATCAATTCCCGCAATTCATGTATCTGCTTTGAATTAGGTCTCGACCCGTACAGAACCTTCGCTAGGATGGTATTCTTTGTGAATATTGAACAAACGAATGTTGAAGAATGAAAACTTTTATTGATAAGTGATTTGCAAGTACACTTATACAATAATCACTCGAATATGTAAAGAAATCTAGTGATCGAAATAAGGATTTGAATCACTTAAACATTTTCTCACGAACACTAATGAACGTAGCGAAAACTAAATAGTTTGCTCTCTATCTATACACACTATACGTAACCCTATAATTGCACTCTAATGCTGCATGAAATTGTAAGGTTTGGAACCCTATTTATAGAGTTCAAAGGGTTGCGTCTATCCAAATGAAGAGTTGTGTCCATTAGTGAAAGATTGCATCACTTCATTGTGATTGGTTGAGAAGCTTTAATCTTATCCACAATGGATAGGCATCTATTCATGATTGGTTGACTTCTGATAAGTGTCTTTTCGTTGGTACTTGATGGTGGTTGATCATTCTTATCTAGCGGTTGGTAGTTAAGAAGATTTGACCAAAAAACCATCCAAGTAGCGACCGTGATATACAAGTCATGACCGTGAATCTTTGTTTGACAAATTTCTGCTTCTGAAGTGTATCAAGTCGCGACCACGAATTGTTATCACGATCATGAATTGTGTTTTTCTTCAAAATTCTTCTTGTTACTTCACTGATCTTTGACGGCTTCAATCCTAAGCCAAATCTTTAAGTTCCGCGCATCTTTTCGCACCTTTTTCAGCCTTTTTACATAGAATACCACTTTAGATCATTTTACTCCCAAGATTTACCTAGTATCTGCAATTGCACCAAAAACAACTACATACCACGTGAAATCTTTTATATGAAGTATAAAATGACTTAAACTATAGTGTTTAGTGTGTAAACTTATATTGATAATAAGTGTAATTATACACTTATCATACCCCCACACTTAACTTTTGCCTTGTGCTCAAGGTAAATTCAACAAAAGTGTATAAATTGGTAATCAAGTTCGTACCTCATTTGGCGAAAATCTATTGCAGTGAGTACCACATTTCCACGTTGCATAAGATTCAAGTAGAAGTCTGAAATTTCCCACAAATTAGTATAGTGCAATTTATAGAGTTTAGTTGCATAACTTTGTTCTTAATGGAGAGTCAACCGAATCGCATCTTCATATAAGCGTTATATGCATACTAGTATATTTCCTTCTCTTAAGCATAGTATAAAGTATAAAGGACATAGAAAGCACACTTTGATTAATTTTCTCACAAGGCATTTTTAGGTAACCTAAATTGCTAAAACACTCTCAATGGTTGCATTTTATGCTCCATACCACTCTCCCCTTTTTTCAATGGTTGCATTTTATGCTCCATACCACTCTCTCATTTTTTTTTTATTTTAAGCATATGCTTTTGAAGTACTTTGTACTTTGCACCCATTTTTCATGCTATGCTTTTTTTTCTTTTTTCACTCATTGAATGTTTGCAGTTTCTGCTCCGTACCATTCCTCACCTTTGGCATAACTCATTGGTTATCATCTCTTTCTTTTGATCTTTCTTTTAATACCCTCATCCTTTATTGAACAATTTCAAAGTATTATGGCTATAGTTTCCCAACACTTTAAACACACTCAATACTTATAGGACTTATTCGAGATTTGCATATAAAACTCATAGTAAGAATACTATTAAGTATTACTCCACTTGAACTTTTCGGAAGCATTAAACTAAAACTATATAACTTATACTAATTCATGTTGCATTGAAATATATATCGAAACTTACTTAGAATGTTGCTCTCGAATGTTACTCACCACTCATCCTTGCTAAATGCTAAATGTTGTGCTAAAAACGCTCAATTTCAACATGAGCTCAAAATTTTGCACTTACATCAAACTTACAATACCTAACACTCACAATAACCTTGGACAAATGTTAGTAAAGTATAAGAATAGATAGTGGATAAATAACATGAAAATCAACAAAAAATTTCAAATTCTTTGATTTTTTATTTTATTTAATTTTTTTGGATTTGACAGGATTTTTACAAATGCCCCCCACACTTAAAAAATACAATGCCCTCATTGTGAGACATTCAATAAAAATCAAAAACTAAAGCTAAAGCTAGTCTAAAAATAGAATTGTAAAAGAGAAAGTAAAGTAAAGAATAAACCCGTTTTGTTGTGAAGGAGAATCCGGGGGACTAGGAGTGAATTGACAGTTTTGTTTTCTAAAGAATGAAAGTAATTTTCAAAGCATCAATTTATTACTTTTCTTTAGAATCTTCATGTCTTTCTTCATAACTCCAAGTTCCGCTTGGTAATTGTCCAATTAAAGTTGCATGCTCACTTTCTAATCTTTCGAAGCTTATTCATCTTCTTCATCATTTTCTTCTACGTTCATTGGAGCTTTTCCTTGACGACAGCTAACGAATGGATTAGATGGTCTGACAAAAGAATCTTCTTGAGTCAAGTTGAGTTTCTTGGTGCGGTTAGAGTAGGATTAGAAAGAATAAACACCATCGTATTCTTGAAGTAGTCCGGTGTTCTTCAAATAATTCCCATCCATGTAGCGAAAATACTCACCGGTTGTTGGACATAGGGGAGTTCACCTCTTGCATGAAAGATGATAGAGTTTAAAATTTCAGCCACTCTAATCTTGCTTCTCATGCTTGTTGAGTTCTTCTTCATCATATCTCATATGATATCCACAAATTCCGCTTTTTGTTTCATCATAGTACAAGAAAGAACAAACAAGTATTTCTTTTGGACCTTTGTATTTGTGAGCGGGGGACACGAAGCAATGGGCCGAGAGCGAGCGGATTCATAGGCGCGATCCACCAGGGTGTTTGAAAAAGAAGAAAAAGCACCGAGTCTGGGACCCGAGAAAAAGGTTTGAAAGAGAAAAAGGGGAAAACATTTTAGATCGGTTCAAACCCGAATCTTCCGTCTCTTAGTGTGGAATCGCCACCTGGATTAGCTCTTTCCAGGAATTAGAGTCCTGTGAGGCTTAACGTTCGTGGGACAGCCCACCAAGACACAGAGATTCGGGTTCGGGATAAGTTGCTTATTTATTAAGTGATCACAATATATTACATCTACAAAAAACAGTTTTCTTTTAATTATGCATATTTGCATTTAGGTTGTTTTTGGAGTTAAATGCATGGTTCACGTATTGCGAAATATAAACCATCCATAAAGCAGAAAAATAAACCATCCACAAAACAGCAAGTAAATGCGGAAAAGTAAAATTACAAGGCTTTCAAAAATCGGGGGATGCAACCGCCCGCTACCCTATTAGTTACATTTTTTGTAAAATATGTGCAATACCCGAAGGAAAAAAAATCCTAAGCACACATCTAGCCTGCATCCACAAAGGCTAGCATAGGGGATATATCACGTATGCTCGATTTTATTTTGACGAGGCCCGGGTGGCCTAATTAAAACATCGGCGATTTAAAGTTGTTAATTTAAATAAAAATAGTTCATTTTTATTTACACGTATGTTGGTCAATTTTATTAGTGAAAATGACCGCATGGCAAAAGGTGAGGTCTGTTATCCAGGAATATATTTTATTCCCTTCATGGGGGTATTCTAATACAAAAAGATAAAAAGAAATAAAAGAAGAAGAGAATTACAATATTTATAATAAAATAAAATAATTCCTAGGTTCACATGTAGAAAGGAATTAAGAAGAAAAGGAGGAGCACAAAATAAGCAGCTCTAGGAATTCAGAGGCTTTACCGTTTTGGCATGAATCCACTTCGACGTGTCCGTTTGATCCCCGGGAGCGTTCCTCGTTTATTTTTGTAGTTATTGTAAAGGTTGATGTAAAAGTCCAAAAATCTTCGTTTAATTCTTGGGATTTTAGTGTAATTTAATTGAAAAAAAAGAATTGGTTGGTTGGAAAATAAAGTGTTTATTTATCCAAAAGATAATCAGACTCGGGTTCTAAATTTGTTTTAGACCCAAGGATATCTGAGGATTTAAGAAGAAAAGATGAAGAAATTTTATAAAAAGATGAAGAAATTTGAGATCCGAAAGTGTTTTAGATCCAAGAAAAAGT
>CATIWQ010005906.1:0-22188 GCA_949673415.1 Euphorbia schlechtendalii
CATGACTGAACTCATATTAGAAAACCATAGATACTTTCTCTAGGTATACCAAAACAAATTGCATATCTCCTTGCAGGCACGCTCCTTAATACCTCACGGTATTGAGATGACCCAAGCTTAGATTTAGAAGCTTAACCCTTACGCGAGGGGATATAAGGTCAGAGGAAGTGCATCGTATGCTATGTGCTCTGTGTTTACCGCTTCCCTTTTATCATACATCGTATATAGCATCATGCTAACCACAATCTCTTGTGCAGACATGATTATGCACACACTCGTTTATGATATGGTCATCATGCCACCACAAACCTGAGGTCACACTAATATCACACACACCTAAGTTTAGACAATATGCTAAGATAGCGTGACCTATGATTAGGATCACAAATTCCCAAAGTATAGCGGTGCTCACTTAGCACACGAACCTCTTCCCATTCAAGGAAACAAACCCACTATACTAAGAGTCACACGATACAATGCACTATTTACCCAAGTTCGCACAATTGTGTGAAAGCTAAACAAAGCCACCTCACGACATGAGAAAGATCCATAGTTGTGAATTCTCAAAAGCCCCAACCTTTTACCACACGTGTATTACGATAATCAACCTGTTTGTTCCAAATGGATTGGCAAACATAAGTTACACTTTGAAACCAAGTGTATTACCACACAGGTATTAAGGCAATCACTCATTTGTTCCAAGCGGATTGGCAAACACAAATCATAACCTCAGCCTTTTACAATACGGGTATAATGGAAATCAACCTGTTTGTTCCAAATGGATTGGCAAACATAAGATACACTTTAAACCAAGCCTATTACCACACGGGTACTATGGCAATCAACTTGTTTGTTCCAAGCGGATTGGCAAACACAAATCATAACCTCAGCCTTTTACCACACGGGTATTACGGTAATCAACCTTTTTGTTCCAAATGGATTGGCAAACATAAGTCACACTTTAAACCAAGCCTATTACCACACGGGTATTATGGTAATCAACTTGTTTGTTCCGAGCGAATTGGCAAAAACAAACCATAACCTCAACCTTTTACCACATAGGTATTATGGCAATCAACCTGTTTGTTCCAAATGGATTAGCAAACATAAGTCCTCTTTGAAACCAAGTATATTACCACATGGGTATTACGGACGTCAAACTATTTTTTTCCAAATGGATTGGCAAAACATGAGTCACACCTCAACCATGAGCCTACTACCACACGGGTATTATGGCAATCGGCCTATTTATTCTAAACGGATTGACAAGCATGACCCTCGACATCACATAGATGTCACCTCAACCTCAAGAACTCACCACACGAGGTCATGCCTTGTTATCATTTGAGTTATGTCTTTATTACTAATGACTAACCCTGTTTTTTTCAAATGGATTGACAAACATGAATTTTATCGCATCATGGCATATTAACCCTTTGTGATGCAGCCACGTCATATGCATCTCTCACATCAACATCAATTATGTCAAACATGCATTTCATATCTAATGAATCTGTTCGTTTGTGTTTACTTCAGTAAAGGCTTGTGTGAGAGGGCGACACGGAGCGGTGGGTCAAGAGGGCGTGAAAATGAGAGGCGTGGTCCACTGGGGTGTTTGAAAAAAGAAAAAGAGCACCAGGTCGGGGACTCGGAATAAAGGTTGAAAGAGAAGGAAAAAACAATTTTAGATCGGTTCGAACCTGAATCCACCATCTCTTAGTGTGGAGTCACCACCTGGATTAGCTCTTTCCAGGAATTAGAGTCTTGTGAGGCTTAACATCCGGGGGACAACTCACTAAGACACAGAGATTTGGGTCCGGCTTAAGTTGATTATTTCTCATTGGATCACATTATATTACATTTACAGAAAATCATATTCTCCTAATTGTGAGCATTTGCACTTAGGTTGTTTTTGATTTTTAAATGCATGATTCAAGCATGGCGAAAATAATAAACCATCCACAATGCGAAATAATAAAACATCCACAAAGCAGTAAGTAAATGCGAAAATAAATGCGAAAAATAAAGATTACAAGGATTCCAAAAATCGGGGGATGCAACAGCCCGCTAACCTATTAACTACATTTCAAAAAAAAAAAGAAATTGCGATACCTGAAGGAAAATTAAGATCCTAAACATACATCTAATCCTAATCTACCTATATCCACAAAGGTTAGCATAAGGGATATCATATATATATTTGATTTGGAATTTAGCGAGGCCCGTGTGGCCTAAAAAAATCAATCGAGATAATGTGTTTGTTATTTAAATAAAACAGTTCATTTTATTAGCACATTGGTTGCTCATTTTAATTAATGAAATTGCTCACATGGTAAATTGGCGAGGGCTGTTATCTAGGAATATGTTTTATTCCTTTCGTGGGGGTGTTCTAACATACATCTCCTTTTAATAAAGAAAAATAGATGAAGAAGAATTACAACATTTTAATAAATAAAAATATTAGGTTCACAAATGAAATAAGAAGAAGAAGAAGAACACCGAAAGCACGGAAATTGGAATTCTAGGAACTCAGAGGCTTACCCTTACGAAATGAATCCACTTCGAAGATATCAGATCAGCCATTGAAAATCCTCCTCATCCTTTAGTTTAGGTAAAAATTGTTGTGAAAGTCTAAAAATGTTCGTCTAGTTCTTGGAAATTGAAGTAGTTCTAAAAGCTATATATTGTCTGTAAGTTTTTTTGGGGCTTGATTGTCGAAAAAGACCTGACTATTTATAGGAGAAGTCCCGAAAATCCAAAAAAGGTAAGTTTTTCAAGCGAGGAGTCTCGCAGGAAAAAGTTTCGGCGAGGCTCCTCGCCGTGCCATTGGCGAGGCTTGCCTCGCCAAGGCCCATTTTTGGCGAGGCCTGCCTCAGGCCTGGGATTCAGTCTCCCCCAGGTTTCTATTTTTGAATTTTTTTTATGTATTTTCATATTTTTTAATTAATTTCTAAATAAAATTAAATAATTTTATTGAAAATATCCTTTTGAATTTAGAGACGAGGAGGATTCCTATTCGGATACATCTAGATACTCAAAAATTGTGTGTTTCAAGGATAAAATCTTGAAAGCCGTCATCATTGAACGTGCGAGATGGTACAAAATCCAGTGCTCACAGCTTCCCCTCGTGTGATCGTCGCTGGTCAAACAGGCAGTGTGATCAAATGAAACGAGCGTAGGGATAGAGCATACCTGACTGGTGTCATTGGTGACTTCTTGTTCCCAATCGGTGATAAAATAGGCCTTCCTTTCTAGCGCTGTATCTTCGTATAGTTGTCCGTTTCTTTCTTCGAAATCCTTTAAGTACTTGGTGCCTCTTATGGGTGGGTCTACCATTTCTTTCTGTGGCGTCCCCATTATTGTCGGCATTTGTTTTTCTCTGGCTGTGATTATCGTGTGCCTCTTAGAATGATTGGAGATATTTGCCTAAATTTGTTTCAAAGGTGATCTTGAATTTCCTTAGTAGGATGTTGACTTGTTCTCTGTAGCAAATCAAGAAAATAATGTTAATAAATATTTCATGATGAATGTTTTGATTATTTGATTGAGTTTATGCAGAGCAAAAATTTTTGCCCCTTCAATCAAAAATTAAAACATTGAGGAATAAATGAATTAAATGAGTTTGAGGAATATTGGGGATATCATGTGCATTGTTCCATAGTGTTAGGAGGCTCCCATTAAAAATAATAAAATAGATAGGTGGGGCCCACTTATTTTCTTTATAAATAGGGCTCCCCCTTCTTTATTCTTTCACTTTTCATAATCTTCATCTCTCTCTAAGCACTCTCGCTCTCCCTTCTCTCTAGCAAACATGTTGTCAAAGGTCGCTGGCAGGGCACTCCGCTTCACCTCTAGCCTTACTCCTCAGCCTATTGATGATCCTGGCATATTTTATGTTGATATTGAGGCCGCATACCGTTTGGCAGCGAGCGATACTATGCTGGGGTTTACAGTTACTTCCCCTATAGAGACATTTGATCCTGATTTTTCAGCTCAGCCTCACCTCTCCCGGATCGAGGTATTTGGTAAAAACATTTTTATTTACCATTTTTAATGCAATTTTATCCTGTTTAGGAACTAGATTGGAACTGATCCTTGAACCATGTCACGAAATTTTAGCCTAGAAAAAATTAAAAAAGACAAATTTAGGTCCGCCGAAAGTTTTTCCGCCGGAGACCAAGAAAATCCAACGAGGGCCTGACCCTCGCCAAACTTCCTGGTGAGCTGGCGAGGGTCCTTCGGGTCCCTTGCCAGAGATACCTGGCGCTTCCCCGAGGGCTCGCCGGATTTTTCCAGCGGCACCTCTCGAGGCCCCGGTCGCTCCTCTACGTAATTATTATTTTTATATATGTATTTTTTTAATTATATTTTTTTAGATGAAAAAGAGATTGAAAAATAATTAAAGCTCGGAGTCCAAACATTTTTTGGATTAGAAAATCTTTGAAGAAAATATTTGTCCAAAAGATAATAAGACTCGGGTTCTAAATTTGATTTAGACTCGAAAATACCTGAGGACTTTTTTGAGAAATGTAAGTAGAAGAATGATTTGAAAATAATTTTGGATCTAAATTAGTGAAAGAAAATATTTTTAGTGTTTTTCTCGTAGTTTTTGCGTCTAATTAAAAAAATGTATTATTTGATTTGTTTTGCAGCCCCCCACACTTCATCCTACTGGTGGGTATTCTACCATCCAAGCGTGGTATCGTCACACTTCTTCTCACCCCGAGCTCATTCAAGCCATCGAGGCCACCGGTTTCGGTTCTTTGGCCCAATCCTTACGGCCTACATTATTGCCGTATGAGACATCGATTGCGCTTGCTCAGAGGTGGTGCGACATTTCGCACACCTTCCATCCTCCAATCAGGGAGGTTACAATCACTCCCTTTGATATTGTGGCGATCACCGGTCTATCTTGGACTGGTACTATGATTCGGTTTGACGCCTTCTTGGAGCGGTTCTTCAAGGCTCCCATCGCCTACCATCACATTAGAGACCTGCTCGGTGTTGATCCCCGAGGTCAAGCCTTGAGTTATAGTGTGTTGTTTGATTATTGGATGGGTCGATAGTCTGTTTCCAAGGTTGAGGTTCCACAGTACGTCCGTTCATTTTTTACCACCCTATTGAGTGTGACATTTATCCCGGTCTTGAATAGCGAGATCAACTATGGGTTGATTGAGTAGCTAGCAGACTTGGATGAAGTTAGTAGCCTTAACTGGCCACGGGCGATCTTGGCGCAGACTTATATTGCGGGAGCTGCGTTGCTACCCAATGGTTCTTCAGGTATTATTTGCTTACTTTGTGATTTGTCTATGTCAGTTTTTTAATTGATTAACCTTAATTAACCCCTTTATTTTGTAGGCATGTGCCTTCTTTTATCGGTTCCTCCCCGCCCCGCAGTTTACCGATGCTCCGGAGGGTGCTTAGTGTATGGCCCGGATCTACTCGTCTTTCAAGGGGGATGCTTTGGGTTCTGCTGATTACTATCAGCATTGTTGTGGATTGACTCTTGAGCAGGTGATGGATCTCGTTTCGATGGATATGATCACCTTTTTATCTTTAAATTTATTTTGACTTTGTTGTTCTTTCTTTTTAAGTGGAGCGCAACCCGTGGCTGGGTCTCCCAAGCTATCATATGGCGAAGGAGATCCGACGAGATGTGGACTGACATCGTTTCATTCTTGAGGGGCCTAGGACCCGCGAGCGGTACCTGGATGAGCGTATCCAGTTCTGGTAGACTAAGCCAGTGTCTGATAGGCGCATTCCTCCTGCGCCTCCCATCGAACTATTTTGGGTGCACTTGGTGATCACTGATCCTGAGGAGAGGCATCTATTCTTCCAGGAGCATGGTGTGAGGCTCTCAGGATAGAGTGGTGACTACGAGGCCTTCATTCGGGAGAGGCTGCTCCCGCTTCGATCATGATCCTCTATTCGATTCAAGGGTTAGAGAGTTGATGGTGGTTCTGGTGCGGGTGCTAGCGGCACTGGTGTGGGGTGCCGGGTATGAAATGTGTTAACTATTTTATCTATGTTGATCTTGTTTCTGACTATTTATCTGTCTTTGTAGGAATTTGTTCGGAAGAGGGTTCGAGTGTCTGATTTGAATGATACGACCGAGGGGGCGAGCACATCTTCCTCGGGAGTTGTTGAAGGGAGATTTGAGATTCCCCTTGACTCCACTTTCTACTTGATGGGTTCTATAAGGACATCGCGATAGGTGCCTCTTCCCCCGAGCTACCACACATTGGCCTACGATCCTTCCGACACTACTCAAGTGAGTTTTAGACCACAAGCGATTTTTGGGGATGTCTTAATGTTCATTTACTTACTCCTTTCCTTTTGCAGGTCGTACGTGAGGAGATGGATAGCGTGGTTTGACATTCCTTTGCATTGAGGGACCTAATGCTTTCACAGGATGGGATTACAAGGGTACATTGTTTTTCTCGACCTGTCATATGCGATGCATGAAATGTCATGTTTTTATGTACATGGACATGATTTTTGTGACATGTTTTATGACTGTAGGATATGACGGTGAGGAGTGAGGAGTTCGAGCGACGCTACCTGGAGCTTGATAGTCATTTTCAGTCACTTGATATTAGCCAGCAAGGTCTAGATGCTCGTTATCATGGCATTGAGGTTAGTCACTAGGAGCTGGGAGTCCGTTATCAAGGTTTGGAGGCTCGATACTAGAGTTTGGAGGCTAGTCACCAGAGTTTAGAGGCTCAATATCAGGAGTTGTTGCTGCAGAACGCCGCAGCAGAGCAGGCTCGAGCAGAAGCGTGAGCTTCCACCTCGAGACTTCACCAGCCTCTTACGTTTGATCTTGATTCCTTGCTTGATAACCCAGATGTTGGGCCGCTCCTCTCTCTAGAATGAGACGCCGATTTTCTTCATGCTCCCCAGCCTCCTCCTATGTCCGATTCAATGGATGGTGGTCCCGAGAGACTAGTCTTGAGGATTTTGAGATATCCACCATGATGCCCCGAGATTCAGTGGGTGGAGATAAAGTGTAGGCAGCGCATGCTTAGGAGTTCCCTTTTAGCTTTAGTTTTATATTCCTCTTTTTTCGAACCGGACTTTTTAGATAGCTCTGCTTTATAGAAAAGAAAACTTCTGATTTATGAAAGGAAAGGGGATTTTTGCCATGGCGTGCTGGGTCCTCACATGTGGTGTTTTAATTTATGAATATGCTTGCTTGTTTGTGAATGTTTTTCGTATATGTTTGGATGAGTGTTAATGCTAATGTATATGGTTAATGTGTGTAGGCAACACTTGTCTTGAGGGATTTCCTTTAGCTCTTTTCCTTTCTGATGTCGACCCATAATGAGCGCCTTAGGGTCTTCCTCCGCACTGTTCGAGGACCCGATTAGCAAAGGATTGAGAGCTTTGGTCTGCGAGGTCTTCAATACCTTGCTTCCAAGGCTATGAATATGGCCTTCATTCGTACTACTTTGAAGTTTTGGGATCCTACCACTCATGTTTTTCGTTTTACTGACTTTGAGCTTTGCCCCTTGGTCGAGGAGTTTCATGCTATCCTGGGGCTCCCTATTCCGAAGGAGTCAACGCCAATATCACCCACGAGACTTTCCTTCACCTTTCTTTCTTTCCAATTTGGGGGTGAAGATAAGCTAAAGGGTTTATGAAACCTAGAGTCCAATAAGCACTTTTGTTAAGCTCCCCCTGATGTTGGTGGCTTCCGAGTTGAAGCTGTCCTTAGCTGGTGTGAGACTACACCCAGCACTCATCTAGCGTGGACTTCGATGGTGACTGTACTTCTTCTGGCAGAGTTCATTTGTGGGGTTGGAGTGATTGCCCCTTTCCACTTGCTGTCAATCATTGAAACACTCTCCACAGCACTTTCTCCTACGGCTTTAGCCTTGGCTGAGAGTCTAGTTCACTTAGACGCTGCTTCGATGAATCTGGACTTAGTAAGAGACCATTTTACTTTGCTCGAGGTAATTCTCTTTCCTTATCACTTTCTTTCATGATTTTCATTGTTTGTTTAAACAAATGAATTAATGTAGGTATGGCTGTTGGAGAAGCTTGGCTTGATTGCTGATCCACGCTTAAGGAAGGCTCAGTACCTCCCTTCGCATTATTATCCTAGAGGCTTCACTAGGAAGGGCCATCGTTCACCGAGTGAAGGCGATTGGGTCGAGATTTGGGCTCCAATTGAGCTTCTGAGATTCGTTAGCTCAGCCATTGGTTGGAGATTCTATTCATGGTTACTAACGTCCATGATTCTGGTGTTTTGTTAATGGGGTTGTTTAGCGTCACGTCCTATTCCCCTTCTCGTCTGTGCAGGCAGTACGGGCGTCAGCAACGGGTCCCTCAGTCTCTATGCTTAACCCATTTCCACAACTTCAGTCTTGACATACTTGGTGCGATACAAAGGCTTTGGGCATGCGCTCGAGTTATTATACTAGATTACACTACCCCGGAGACCACAGATACTGACGAATTCTACCGTGGATGGCTTGGTGAGATCAAGGTTCTCCCCGATGCTAATCAGCACTTTATGGTGTCTCGTGAGTGGGAGAGGGATGAAGATGGTTTGGACCCCCTTCCTCATACTTTGAGGAAGCGTGCACGGTGGAATGACTGGCACCCTTAGATCTTATTTATTTTCACCATTTATTTTCTAACCTTTGTTTTTGGCTTATTCTTGGATTGTTTTTGACATTATGAAATTTTTTCGAACTTTATTTTATTTACTTGAGATATTTTGTATGCACAGATTCATATAAACATAAACATAAATCCTTGCAAACATAACACATTTCATTGAACGGCTTTAAAAAGGGTACAAGTTTTCCAATGATTTGAGTCCTGCCACCGGTTAGCCTAGAGCAGGTTTTCTTACTCGCAGTCCCTCTATTCCTCATAGTGTCTTAATTTTTGCCTGAACCGCCCTTCATGGGTTTCTAACTCAGCAGACATGTCTGGCTTCTATACAAGAATGGTCCTAATTGTTACCCAGGTAGCCAAGTGTGATTTGGCAGACTAGTTTTTCTCTCTTTTTTGGTGTACCGCTTTTGTATGTTTATTTCTTTTATTTTTACACGTGGTAGCGCTTGAGCTTGTCTTGATTGATTGGATTGACGAATTCGTTTCCATCCATGTCCATGATCTTGGTGGCTCCTTTGCTTAAGATTTTCTTAATGATATAAGGACCTTCCCAGTTTGGGCGAAACTTTCCCCGTTGGTCCACATTTGAGGGCCTCATTTGTTTCATAACCAAGTTTCCTGCTTTTAATGGTTGGCTTATGGCTCTAACCCGACTATTGTATGCCCTAGCCATGCGTTGTTGGTATATCTACAAATGATCCAGTGCCTTTAGTCGCTGTTCGTCAATCATGTTCAACTGTTCAAATCTGGCCTTTTCCCATTCTGACTCCTCTAACCATACCTCCAGTGCCACTCGAAGAGATTTCTCTTCCATTTCCACCGGTAAAACTGCTTCCATCCCATATACTAATGAGAAAGGGGTTTGATTGGTGGGAGTTTTGACGCTCGTTCTGTATCCCCATAATGCGAATGGAAACTTATCAGCCCAGTCCCTGTAGGTAATGACCAACTTGCTCAAGATTTTCTTAATCGCCTTGTTGGCTGCCTCTACTGCCCCATTAGCCTGTGGTTTGTATGGTGATGACTGATGGTTCTCGATCTCATATTTCCTCATTAGGTCTGATGTGGCTCCTTGGAATTGAAACCCAGTATCCAATACGATGTGATGTGGGATGCCATATCGGGCGAATATATGTTTTTCTATGAACTTAGCCATCTTCTTAGCAATGATGTTGGTGTAAGATTCGGCTTCCACCCATTTTGAAAAGTAGTCGACTGCAACTATAATGAAGCAATGTCCAATAGTCGAGTTTGGCCGAATCTCAACAATAATGTCGATGCCCCACGCTGAGAATGGCCAAGGAGTAGATGAGCTATGGAGTTCGGATGGGGGTAAATGACTGATGTCACCGTAAATCTGGCACTCATGGCACTTTCGTACTTCCAATACGCAGTCCGTGACCATTGTTGTCCAATAATACCCTTGGCATTTTATTTTCTTAGCCAGCGCTATCCCATTCATGTGTGGACCACAATCCCCCGCATGCATTTATCTCATTATCAACAGTGCCTCATATTCTGTGAGACATCTCAACAGCATCCCTTCTAATGTTCGTTTGAACAAATCCCCTTCTACTAGATGGAATTGAGTCGCTAGCCACCGTAATGTGGTTCTTTCAGAGTCTGTTGCACCTTTTGGGTATTCTCCGGTCTACAAAATTTTGTCGATGTCGAAGGACCAATTCCTGAGCTTGTTGATCCTCCGTTTCCACTAGGCGACAGTAGAAGGATTCTTTGGTCGTTTGTAGTACAACGGGTTTGATTGACTGAGTTTTAGAGCCCTCCCACATTGACGCTAGTGTAGCGAGTGCATCTGCCATTTGGTTTTCATCCCTAAGTACGTGTTTGAAGATGCATTTGGAAATTTTTTGTGAGATTTTCCATACGGCTTCCACGTACGGACGGAGTGATTCTTCTCTTATTTCCCAATCGCTAGTGACTTGTTTTATAACCAGAACTGTCTCCAACCACCGATACTTCTTTTGTCCTTGCCTTTCGAAGTGCCTCTAATCCAAACAGGTAAGCCTCATATTCTGCCCCGTTGTTTGTTACTAGGAATTCCAATTATTTGGAAAGGGGTATAACTTCGTTTTGTAGTGTTTCAATACAACACCTAGGCTAGCTCCGTTTCTGTTCATTGCACCATCGAAGAACATTTTCCACTCTGCACCTGCGTCCTCTATCAATGCTAGTTGCTCATTTCGAAATTCTAGATTTTCAACTTAATCAAAGTCTAAGGGTTGATTTGCCAAAAATTCAGTGACTTCTCGTCCCTTAATGACTTTTCTGGTCACATATTCGATGTCGAATTTAGATAATAGCAATAACTATTATGAGAGTTTTCTAACTAGTGTTTGTGACTGGCTCAAGTACTTCATCGGGTCTATATTCGCGATGGCTTTTATATGATAAGATTGGAGGTAATGTCGTAGCTTCTTTGTCAACCAAACCATCGTTGTGCAGATTTTCTCCACTAAGGTGTAACATGACTCATACTCGAGTAATTTTTTGCTCAAGTAGTATACTGCATGTTCACTTCTATCTTCGTGTTCTTGCACAAGCATGACTCCAATGGATGACTCATCAATTGTTAAGTATAGGATCAGGGGCTTTCCAGGCTCTGGTGGGTGGAGGATGGGTGGGCTTAACAAGTATTGTTTGATTTTGTCAAACGCTTCTTGACACTGGTCATTCCAAACTACTAGTTAGTCCTTTCATAATAGTTTGAAGATTAGCTGGCAGATGGTAGTGAGTCTGGCGATAAATCTGCTTACATTCTGTAGAGTCCCCAGGAAAGATCGGACTTCTTTCTCAATTTTCAGCGCGGGCATATCCCTAATGGCTTTGTTTTTATCAGGATCCATCACAATTCCTTTTTGGCTGAATATATGCCCCAGGAGTTTCCCTGATGCGACCCCAAATACGCACTTTTCAGGTTCAAGCGTAGATTGTATTTCTCGATTCTGGTGAGAAACATGTCTAGGATAGCTGGATGTTCCTCTATGGTGTTGGACTTCACAAGCATGTCATCAACGTAAACTTCCACTTCCTTATAGATCATATCATGAAGGAGGGTTATGACAGTCCGCTTATATGTTGCGCCAACATTTTTCAAACCAAATGGCATTACCTTGTAGCAATATACACCCCATTCAGTGATGAATGATGTCTTGATCTTGTCAGTTATTACCATCAGTATCTGGTTATAGCTTGAGAAGCCATCCATGAAGGAATACATAGCTGCCCTTACTGCGCTGTCGACCAGTACATCGATGTGGGGTAGGGGGAAATCATCCTTTGGGGAGGCTTTTTTTAGATCCCTGAAATCCACACAGACTCTAACCTTGCCATCTTTCTTTGCTACTGGGACTAGGTTGGCTAACCACGTCGGGTATTCAACCACTTCTAAGAATTTAGCTTCAATCTGTTTTGCCAATTCAACCTTGACCATTTCTACCCATTCAGGCCCTAAACGACGTAGTTTTGTTTTACCAGCTTGATCCTAGGGTCAGTTGGGATGTGATGCTCCGCTATTTTCTTGTCTACTCCAGGCATGTCTTCTTATGACTAAGCAAACGCTGCCATGTGACGTTCAAGTACATTCGTGATCTCTCTTTTTTCCTCAAGAGTCAAATCATTGGAAATTGTCACCATTTTTGGTGACTCGTTTATACCCAAGTTAATTTCGTTTAATGATGTATCATGAATGTTAAAGACGTTATGCGTATGATCATATGAATGCATAGTGCCGTTAGGCAAAACATAAAATAAGTAAGCAAAATTGTTGTACTTCATTGAATGAGCCTCATATGCAAAATTATCAAAAACATCAGAAATATTCATTATTACATCCTTAGTTTCCTCCTCCACAGGCGGAGGGGCTTCAGTCATGGTAACAGCTCATTAACAGCCTTAGTGAAAGCTGCCATCACATCTTCCAGTACTCCGCCTTTTTCATATTCCTTAGTCAGGGTTATTGCCAGGATCAGTTTCTCTTCTAGTTCAGCATCAACAGGGGACTCAATCAACTTGCTGGTCATGAAGTCAAACACATCATTGAATATCTCAAGTCCTTAACTTCCTCCCCATTCAGGATTATCGGTTCCGGCTCTCCCAGATATGCCTTAGTGCCTTTCGCCTCGCAGACGCTTACCATGTTACAGAACATGGGCCATTTGTGCTTGTACATTTTCATGCTTGGGATGAAACCCAGACCCAATCCAGGTGTGACAAGAATAGGATCGATGGCCCTGATAATCCCCTGATGATATTCTCCCAAGCCTTTTTCAAGGATGAAACACTGCTTCTTCATTTGAGCTCTAAGGCTTCCAGGAAAAAACAATATCCCTTTGGGGTTCTGTGCCCCTTCTTCTTTTCTTCAGTGGCCGTTGCCACCCTTAGCCCTTGCATTTTTCTTTCTTCAAATGCGGCTGCTGCCATCATTAATTCCTCATCAACCTCAATCATCACCGGCCTCCCCTTGTGGATAAGTTTTATCTTCTGATGCAGAGTGGAAGGGACTGCCCCTATTGCGTGGATCCATGGCTTTCCCAGAAGCAGTGATTAAGTTACTGGAATATCTAGCACAGTGAACTTCACATTGGAGGCCACTCCTCCAAGGGTGACCTCTGCTTCAAAAGTGCCTACCACCCCTCTCTTTGAATCGTCATAGGCTCGGTTCACTATATCAGATTTGGCGAGCATATCCTCCCTTAGCCCTAGAAAAGGTAGGACCTTAAGAGGATAGAGATTGAGGGCCGAGCCATCATCGACCATCACGTACGGCATTACTTGGTAAAAAATCTAAACTTTGATGAATAGGGCTTGATTGTGCAACCCTAGCTCCTACGGCAGCTCTAAATGATCAAAGTTATAGAGGGCATTTGAGGAGCGGCAATTCCTTCCCCAATTGTAATGAACATCTCAATCACCGAGGTTGTGGGCGTAGCAGGCATTTCCATCAACCTCTTCACCAGGCCCATTCTGTATTTCTGGGATGTCTCAAGCAGCCTCCAGATATTGTATTTGGCCTGAGTCCCTTTCAACTGATTTACCAAGGGATCTATATCCAACATGTCTTCATCCACCTTTGGGGGCAGGGGTGGCTTGGGCTATTCTCTTGCTGTTTCCTTCGGTCTGGAGTCATTGAGCTGTACAATCTCATCCCTTCTGAAAACTCTACCACTTCGAGTAACCCTTAGTACTCCATTCTCTATCACTCTCGTTTCCTTAGAATTGACCCAAGGGTACTGGTCATATCCATCCTCCGCTTGGCTGCGTCGCCCCTTCAACTTGTAAGAATCTAAGTTTATAGGCTTCTTCCCATCAGAGATGATTTCTCCCTCAGTCGAGGTTCCTTCTTCGGGTTTCCTTTTCCTTCTTGACTTAGGGACATATGCATCAAGATCAATGGGCACCCTCACTGGTGCTTTCTTTGATTCCACCTTCATTGTGCCTTCCCCGTGGTTCACCTCCATTTGTGGAGAACACTTCTGCCAATGGATCTTCCCCCATGTCTTCACTCTCATCGAACATTGCATTAACCACTAGGTTGGACCGAGATATCATCGCTAGTACAGAACTATGGGTATTCCCGTTCCCACTTCATGGATGTTACGGTGTCTGAATGTGAACTCCCTATCGAGGTGATGAGCATGGTATGATAACTCATCAAAATCTGGTATAGTTAACCTCGCCAGATGGTAGCGGTACCATTCTCGGGATCCCCCTACTATCAACTATACTGCAGCACCAACACTAGATAGATAAACATCCACCGCTTTACGTTGCCGGAGAGCGATTCTCCTTCCCTCTATACAAAAGCGAGCAAATCTCGCATGGTTTGTTTTGGAGGTTCTAGAAATACAAACTCCATCTGGAACTCTGTAGAGATGTAGTTCCAATTACTCTTGGTCTCAACCGAATGCATTTCGTACCACTAACTTGCTACTCCTACTAGTGAGCATAGAAACAATGTAGCTATCATATTTTGAGATAAGCCCTGTGCTCGACACAGGATATAAAACTTGGATAAGTGAGAAGATGGTGCGTCATTCCCGTTAAAAATCGACATTCTGGCCAAGCTGAAACTGGCCCTTGAGACTTCTTCCCTCTAATCACACGATTGCTTGACTCAGATTCAAGCATCTCCATCACATCGTCTGAGTCCATCCTCGACTCAATCGCCATCACATACTCCTCTCCCTTGCTGGCCGATGCTTCCCTGACAATTCCCTCCCTACGCGAAGCGACATAGGTTTCTGACCGGTAAATACTGGCATCCCAGAAAGGTTGATCTCAACAGGTTTAATCTTACCCCCTTACCCTCGATGGTTTGACTCTTCCTCTAGCATCTTCAAAATCCGATTAGGATTGTTTCCCGACCCAACCATTATCACAAATTCTCCAAGCCCTTCAGATAGGAAGCTCAAGACCTTCCGTTCTTCTAGCCTGGAGTTAACCATTCCTACCCTTGCCTAAAAATTGGGTAAAGGGTTAGTCTTTGTGCTTGGCTTAAGTGCAGGCTCATGGATGACCTTGTCAGCAACCAGTTTCTGAATAGCTTTTAGCAGCTCCTTGTAGTTATTTGTACGATGTCCCACAGCCACATAATAATGGTAGTAATTGTTCTTCTCTTCTGACTTAGGAGGGATATGCTTCTTCAAGCTCTCCAATTGATTAAGTTCACGCAGCTTGGTGAACAAGAATCACAAATTAGCAGCGTATGGCGAGATGCCATGATATTCTTCCTTTGGCAACCTAATAGTGGCTACCTTCTCTTCATTCACCAATTGTACTACCGGTTGCTTTGCCTTCACCTGCACCGGGTTAGAATCATTCTTCCTGTAATAGGGCTTAGTAACCTGTTACCCCATTTCTGCCTCCATGGCATCATACCGCTCTTTCTCAGCTCGAATAAAAATTTCCTGATAACTATGGAAAGTCTCGAACCCCAAACTCTTCCAATAAGATGGTAATGCACCATCTAAAATCTTCACGATCATCTCCAGTAGAGATAGGCGAGACTGTAAACGTACTTGCATTGCCATCCATCTCTCGAAATAGGGCTTGAAGCTCTCCCCCTGTTTCTGCCTCACTGCCTATAGATTCTGCATAGTAGTGACCATCAGAGTATTGAAGCCACAGTGGTCCACCATCGCCTGGGACAGACGTCCCCAATCATAGGCTATGTTCATCGGTAAATGACTGTACCACTCATTTACGGGGCTTCCCAAAGTAACGATGAATAATTGGCCATCATCCAATCACTTATCCTCAAAACCCTCATCACGTTCTGATAATGCATGATATGCGTGCGAGGATCTTTATTACCCGTGTACTTTTCAAATTAGGGCAAAGCAAAGGTCGGTGGCAAAGCATCCTCATCCCCAACTGTGGGCTGCACTGGGATCGCACCCCTCTGCACCTGCACATGAGTGGATAAGAACTGTCTCCAAAGTTCAGCCATTCCAGGTTGTTAGAGGATACTGTTTGGGGTCTCTGAGAAACCCCCATAATGTGAACTTAGGCAGTGCTACCCCTAACTCTGAAATGTCTAAGAAGGTCCGCCCCAACTGGGTACCATGGGCTGAGCCACCCCTTGGATAAAGGGAATGTAATTAGAAGAGGGCCTGATTTCTGAAGGCCCTGCCACCCTTGGTGTAAATGAAGCATGCCTTGGCTACCACAGGAAGAACTGGCCACCCACCTGTGGCTCATACACTATCTGCGGCTTATCCGACCCAGAGCTGAACTAATAGAAGTTAGGGGTGACTGTTGTAGAACTTGGAATACAGTAGCGGAAGATGACGATCCCCTGGTAGGATTGTGCCACCGACATTTGGCACCACATCATTTTCCCTCTACTTGGGCTGCCCAGTTTTAGTGTGGCAGTTGAGGATTGACACAAACTGATCACTATTGGCGAAGGCATCCATTTCAGTAATAATCTTGGCGCTCACCGTATGATTGGTTGGCTTGTGGGTTCTGACCTACCCCGAGAGCCTGATCATTGGTCATATTCTCTTCTTGTTGATGGGCCAAGTTACGGAAGCTAAGCAGAGTGTTTTGTTCTGAATCTGAGCTAGAGTTGGTGTACGAAACTCCTTCTTGGTGAACCGTGGTTGGAGAGATGCGGATTAGCCGGTGAGAAGCCCTGTTCCAAGCCTTTCTGTAGACAAGATTTTTCTTGGCTGAAATACACATGGAGATTGTTAGGGAATGCATATAAAATTATGAAGCATGAAATTTTTAATGTTATGGCTACGGAAAAAAGGTTAGCGTGAAATGATGCGAGATAGAAATCACTCACAAAAAGAGCAGAATCGTTAGTCCATGTGATAAATGAAGGTCCATTGGTTTTGAGATTCATACTCTATCCTAGGGATAATGTGAAATGAAGTGACCTATTACCTGTGTGGTGATTAGCCAAAGGTTCGAGAACTAAAGTTAGTTCTCTTGGTGTTCGAGTGACCAGTGTGACATACCCTAACGAAAAGTGATCCAAACATGTATGGAAATAACTACCATATGCAGCATATAGATGAATGTTTTGGTTCTTTTGCCCCATTGGGGCAAGATCTTGGATCTCAGTGGATATCATCACAAAAGGTATGTAGTGATGCGTGAGTATTTTGGGTGAAAAGTAGGGTTTTATGGGTAAGTTTTACCTCCTATGAGCCTAGGTTAAGACATCAACTGGGATATCCTTTCATATGGTTTGTGTTCATGTTTGCCTCATGTAGGCTTTTAGTGTGTACAATCGCCCCGGCAGGGCCATAAGTCGGATGCCAAGTGGATATCATATAAGGATTTGGGTAGGTTTGTCTTAAGAGTCAGAAATCATGTGGACATCGTGCTAAAACTTGGGTTAAATGATGCTACATGATTCTAGTTGGTTTTATGTTATCCTAAGGTGACACGATCTCAAGTGTTAAGTATGAAGGACATCAGATCGTGTTTAATATTATGAGTGTATGCATTCAAGTGTCTGCACTAAGATTCGTAGTTAGTATGGCACATTTGTTCAATGCATGATGAATCGGAAAGCGGTAAACTCTTAGCACATAGCACACAATACCTTTCTTCCAACCATACAACTCTCGCTCATAGGGTTTTTTGCTAGTCTCTATCCTAAGTTTGGTTCATCTTAGTACCGTGAGGATACTAAGGACCTGCAGAAAAATATAATGCATGATCGAGTGTTACGGTAACACCCTAGGGAAAATGCATATGGCTTATTTACATGAGGGTTTATAAATGGGTTGCTGATGTAGAAGGTTCTTGTAGTACTGAAATACACTCCAAGCCTCTCCCCAAATAGGTTCTAATGAGGGAGGTACATGAGATATGGCAACAAGTGCTCCACTCGTTCAAGTACTATCTTTTCTCAGGGAGGCAGATTAGTATAAGAGAGAGCTTCGCGGTAATAGGGGTACCTTAGACTTGTGGGCTAGTCCCTTTTACTGCAATGCGTTATTATGAATATGTCAAAATTAAGAGAAAGCGAAATAATGTGATCAATAATTTTTTACCCTTATCCAAAATCTAAAACCTTTGAAAAAACAAGCTTTTAGAAAAAATCCCCAGCGGAGTCGTCACTGTGAGCGGTGACACGGAGCTGTGGGCCGAGAGCGCGTAGAAATGAGAGGCGTGGTCCACCGGCGTGTTTGAAACAAGAAAAAGAGCACCAGGTTGGGGACCCGGAAAAAAGGTTAAAAGAGAAGGTGAAAACAATTTTAAATCGGTTCGAACCCGAATCCGCCGTCTCTCAGTGTGGAGTCGCCACCTGGATTAGCTCTTTCTAGGAATTAGAGTCCTATGATGCTTAACGTCCGGGGGATGGCCCACTAAGATACAGAGATTCGGGTCTGGGATAAGTTGCTTATTTCTCATTGGATCACATCATATTACATCTACAGAAAACCATATTCTCTTGATTGTGCGCATTCGCGCTTAGGTCGTTTTTTATTTTTAAATGCATGATTCACGCATGGCAAAAATAATAAACAATCCACAATGCAAAATAATAAACCATCCACAAAGGAGTAAGTAAATAAGGAAAATAAATGCAAAAAGTAAATATTACAAGGCTTCCAAAAATCGGGTAATGCAACCGCCCGCTAACCTATTAATTACATTTCCCAAAAAAAAAAGAAATTGCGATACCTGAAGGAAAATTAAAATCCTAAACATACATCTAACCCTAATCTACCTGCATCCACAAAGGTTAGCATAGGGGATATCACATATATGTTCGATTTTGAATTTAGTGAGGCCCGTGTGGCCTAAAAAAATCAATCGCGATAATGTGTTTGTTATTTAAATAAAATAGTTCATTTTATTAGCACGTTGGTTAATCATTTTAATTAATGAAATTGCTCGCATGGTAAATTGGTGAGGGCTGTTATCCAGGGAATATGTTGTATTCCATTCGTGGGGGTGTTCTAACATACATCTCCTTTTAATAAAGAAAAATAGATGAAGAAGAATTACAACATTTGAATAAAATAAAAATCTTAGGTTCACAAATGAAATCAAAAGAAGAAGAAGAAGAACACCGAAAGCACGGAAATTGCAACTCTAGGAACTCAGAGGCTTACCCTTACGGAATGAATCCACTTCGAAGATATCCGATTGACCGTTGAAAATCCTCCTTGTCCTTTAGTTCAGGTAAAAATTGTTGTGAAAGTCCAAAAATGTTCGTCTAGTTCTTAGAAATTGAAGCAGTTCTAAAAGTTATATATTGTCTGTAAATTTTTTTAGGGCCTGATTATCGAAAAAGACCCCACTATGTATAGGAGAAATCTCGAAAATCCAAAAAATGTACGTTTTTCATGTGAGGGGTCTCACCGGAAAAAGTTCGGCAAAGCTCCTCGCCGCGTCTTTGGCAAAGCAGCCTCGCTAAGGATTTTGGCCCGGCCTCGCTAACGAGTTTGGCGAGGGCTGCCTCACTAAGGAGTTTGGTGAGGCTGCCTCGCCAAGGTGTTTGGCAAGGCTTGCCTCGCCCAAGCCCATTTTTTGGCGAGGCCTGCCTCAAGCCTGGGATTTAGTCTCCCTCGGGTTTCTGTTTTTGAATTTTTTTTATGTATTATCGTATTTTTTAATTAGTTTCTGAATAAAATTAAATAATTTTATTGAAAACATCCTTTTAAATTTAGAGACGAGGAGGATTCCTATTCGGATACATCTGGATAATCAAAAATTGTGTGATTCAGGGATAAACTCCCGAAAAGCCTCATTAAACGCATGAGCTGGTACCAAATCTCGTGCTCACAGCTTAGAAGAGACCGTCTTCCTGCCTCGTCTGGATTTCCCCCATCGTGGCTTGCCTAGAGAAATTTCCATCAAAGGGTATCCTACACACTGATTCCAGTAAAGACCCGAGTTCAGGTTTCGGTTCGGGTTTAAGTTCAGATTTTATTTCGAACCGGAGATCGATCTTTGGTTTGGGTCAGAGTTTCACAATGAAGGATCCTCAAGGTGGTCATGAAATGAACGAGCAGATTTCACACGAGGTGCTAATTGTCCAACAAATCCCATTAAACACCGGCTCAGAAATGGCCAACGCTTTAAGCCCCATTCTCTACAGTGATCAATTTTCTCAAGCGCTACAGTTCCACCTTCGTCCACATCAGCCAAAGAACCGTACTTCAGACTCTGCTCCTAATACTCACCTATCATCAGGTTACCCAGTTGGGAATCATGCCACTACTTCCCAATTTGGCATAGGGACCTCGCAACCCCAATACTACCATGACCAAACGGGGTTAAAGCTATCCCAAGCACCGAATCAATTTAGTCAAGGTCCAGGACTATTCGGTCAATTTCAAACAGGTCAGACTTCTGGGGCTAATGATCATTCAGGGTTGAGGCAAGCTAATACCTTCTAGGTTACTCAATCCCAGAATCAATTTAATTAGGGGTAAGTTGGTCAACAATTGGTCGATTCAGGTCCATTCAATCCAGGTTGGCATCATTCAACTTCATCTACAAGAAAAGCTAGACCTTCATCTAGTTTCATTCCATCACCTCAAAATTTTACCTCGCAACAGGCGATCCCTCAGAATTTAAGAGCCCCATCCTTTTTCATTATGGGCTTAAACATTTTAGCCCAACCACCTCAATATCCGACCATTGCCCAAGCACCGTTTGCTCCCAACTTTATGGTCACTCTTAGAGGCACCCCTATCCCCCAAGGGCAGTTTAGCCAAAGGATCACAATTTTCACTCCTCTTAATCTCAATTTTCAGCAAGGGACTAATGGGATAGTCCCCCAATATCTACCTCCCAACATAGCAGAATTATGGCAACAGTTTTTGGCTACACACGCTAGCCAACTCCAGAATTTCTAGCCAAACTACTACCATATCCCTCCCGTAGTACATGATGAGCCCGAAAACTTTGTAATGCCAAGATTAGAGAAGTATGAGGGAGAAGGATATCCCCGATCACATTTGGTCAACTATCAGACCATGATGAGAGCTATGAGGATTGGTGACAAGATGCTGGCTAAGCTCTTTATTATTAAACAAGGAGGGCTAGCCAATGAATGGCATAACAACCTGCCTTTGGAAATAACACATGACTAAAAGCACCTCTCAGAGGCCCTAATAGAGCAGTATGGCTTCAATTCTGAAATAAAAACCACCATGCATCATCTCGAGGCCATCAAGCAAAGACCCAAGGAATTGTTCAAACCCAACTACAACAGGTGGATAGAGACCCAAGTGCTACTCAAGGATAAGCTTAGTCTATTTGAAATGATTGTAAAGCTATTGGCTAGTGCACTACCAATCTACCGACAGAGGCTCGGGACTGACACTTTCACTTCTTACATTGAGGTTTTCGAGAAAGCTAAAAAGCTTGAGTGGATAGAATCTCTGGACACACCCATGGGGAACCAACCAATGAACACTAATGCAAAAAGGTGATAATTAGGAAAGAAGAACCTCTGTATGTGGAGGATAAGAATGCTAATAATGTAATAGTTAATATTTTAAACTCTTTCATGTTAACAAACTCAGCCAATTAAGATTTTAAATCTTCGAATGCTTCGAACTTTGCTTGCTTGCCTAATATCCTTTTGGATGACATCACACATTCTTGTGAACATGAGCATAATGTTTTTAGCATGCATGTGTTCGCCACTTATCTACTAATAAGTTTAATAGTTTATTTGCAAGATTTGGCTACACTTGTTTCGAAAGGCTTATACTCAATAATAGTGCCAAAAACTTGTTCACGTAAAATACAGGTGTTGTCAGTACCCCTTATCAAATAGAAAAATGATGATAACTGCAAGTATACAGTTGCAATGTAGTTTTAAAAGATATCGAACCCACAGGGAAGGAACCAAGTCTAAAGATCAACAAGGGAAAACAGAGTAAATAAAATAAAAATAGATTGGAGGTTTTGGATAGGAAGATTAGAATGAAAAATGAGTAAATATAGATGTGGAAGACTAGAGAATCCAAATATAGAGATTTTCCCTACGAACAAGTATAGCAGAGAAAACATGCAAGTTCGACAAAGATGTTATGATTCACTAAACTAATCTAA
>CATIWQ010005922.1:0-11186 GCA_949673415.1 Euphorbia schlechtendalii
CTTTAAGACTAGAGAAAACTACAATAAAATTATAATACAATTTATAAATCAATCTATTGAAGAAAGACAAGATTGGATTAAGAAAGCATATGAGAATAAAAGACCTCAAGTAATAATAGATATTTTTGAAAAAAGAATATAATTAGAAGAAATTATAAAGGTTTTAAAATCAGAAGAAACTGAGACATCCAGTAATTACACTAGAAATTTAATGGAAACAGAAGAATTACAAAAATTTCTTAGTAATATACCTTCGGAATTAGTAGATGGAATAGGACCTTCAGGGACTAAGATAGAAAATCCATTAGAACCACCAAAGCGTGAGCCTACACAAATACATTATACTAGAGGAAATATACCTCCGAGACAATATACTGAATACCAAAGTAATAATGAAAGATATAAATCCAAAGGAAATAGATTAATATGTTGAAAATATACCAAAAAAATGTAAATATTACGAGTAGTAATTATGGCTTTCATTAGTTTAAATTTTTTTAAATGAAGTTGTATCATTGTACAAGTAATAAATTAGTAGCTTAATGTGTGAAGTTTGATATTTGTAATGATTTATAACAAGAAATATATGTTTTTTTTACATATTTAAGATAATATATTCTCTTGTAACATATAATAATGTTAACATGAATCAAAACCCAAATGTTTAAAATTAACATTAATTAAAATTTAAATGTGTAAAATTAAATATCTAACATATATTAAGGTTTGAACCGGAACCGGAACCGTACCTGAACTGGGTCAAAACCTTGTCTAAACATTAACCGGAACTGACAGTTCTGACCGAAATCGGAACCGGTGGTTCCACCCTATATAAAGTTTAGGTTAAGGTTCATGAAAATTATGAACCGGAACAGGATGTTCCGAAATAGTGGCCATATCGAAGTGCAAGATGCTTTGTGAACTTAACTATTATTTTTAAGTATCAATGCTACCTCTAATTCTCTACTTATTGAATTAAGGAATGGTAGTACCAGGAAAATACCATTTTATCCTCGAATTTTGTTTTTTTTTTGGCTACATAGTTGTTTTACATCGAGATTTAATTTAACCAAATCTACACGGAAACTCTCTTACTTTGCACTATCCATGACTTCTATACATTTATGTATATGATAAATATAAATTGGTTTGGTCCAATAAAACTGAAAGGACAATAAAGAGGTCCTTGTATATTTAATTGTTACACCCAACGTCCATATTAATTTTATAAAACTGCAATTAAGCTCTTAATTTGTTTTGAGTGTAAACCGATCAATTTTCCCTCACTTTCAGTCTCTCCCTTATTCACATTGCGGTTGGGTAGCCTGAATTGACATCGCTTCAGACAAACACAAAGCTACAACAACTTTTATGCCACTATGTTGTCTCTCCTTTTAAGGAAATTATATCATTCATGTTATATTAATAATAAAAACATAGTAACCAAAACGCTGGACCCCTAACTACTTGCCTTTGTTTTAACAATATCTGAATTTGTTAAAACAGAATGTTTATATGCTTTATTTAATTACACATGACATAATCTTTTCTGTTTCTACTTGGGTTTGGAGATCCACTATAAATTGCATCAAAATCTTGTAATTAAAGCCAGTTAAAAAAAACACAACTTGCTAATGGCCACAACTAGTTTTACCACTTTTTTAGTTCTAGTTACTGTCTACTTGTGTTGTTCACCAAATTTAGCTGCAAGAACCAACCTTAAATCCATCGAAGGTTCTGCTCACAACGACAGCATTTGTCAATCCATGGCCATTTCTCAAGGCTATGTTTGCCATGAATTTAAAGTACTCAACCTGTTTTTCAATGGCCTAATGCATGAATAGTTATCCCAACTTGTTCCGAAAAACCTATTGATCCCTTAAACTTTCAAAGCGGCCCTATAGCTCCATCAACTTTTATAAGTGTACCGCTTTATTTTTTGAACGTCGGCCTCTTACTAGAAAGGAAAATCAGAAAATGACATCTTTGATAGTTAAAGTAAAGTGGTGTACTTTTTGAAAGTTGGGGGAGTTACGGAATCACCATAGGTAGTTGGTTTTTTGGGACAAGTCCAGTAGCTACGGATGCATTAACCATTTAAAAATTTATTTTCCCTTTGTACATTTTTTTATTAATCACCCAGAAAAAGTACTACATATTTTGTCTAATTTTGTTTAGGTAACTACAGAGGATGGCTATATTCTTAGTTTGCAGAGAATGCCTATGGCCCGGTCCGGTAAGCCAGCATACAAGGCGCCTGTCTTGTTGCAGCACGGCCTATTGTCGGTTAGTATAATCAATGTTATCTAAAAACTAGTGTGACATTATTTGGCATATGACAGTAAAAAATGAAAATATTCAACGTAGGACGGGGCGACCTGGTTACTGAATAGTCCTGATGAATCTCTAGCGTTCATATTGGCAGACAACGGCTATGATGTCTGGATTGCTAACACTCGCGGGACTACTTATAGCCGCGGCCACATTTCTCTTAACCCTACTGACTCGGTTCTCTTCTATAAATTTACAATTTTACCAATTTCAAGTTTGAAGAATCTCAGTCCGATATATTATTTTCTTAAAAACCGTTGTACGGAAATGAAATGCAGGCATATTGGGAATGGTCATGGGATGAATTAGCAGCATATGATCTTCCTGCTATACTCCAATATGTTCATCACCAGACAGGCCAGAAACTTTACTATGTTGGTCATTCTTTGGTAAATTTCTCACCTTTTTTTAATAATTAATGGGTTTTGTTTTTATTCAGTTATAACGTAAAGATGTGAATTGAATATAATTTTTTTATGAAATGAAGGGGACTTTGATGGCCTTAGCTGCATTTTCACAACAAAAATTGCTGAACCTGATAAAATCAGCAGCTTTGCTTAGCCCAATTGCTCATCTTAATCAGATTCCATCTCCACTTACTAAATTTGCTGCTGATTTATTTCTAGCTGAGGTAAAAAACACAATTTTCATTTTATTTTATAAATATTTCAAACTTTCAAATTTCACATTTTTTATTTTTCAGGAATTGTACTGGTTAGGCCTACGCGAATTTATCCCGGGAGGGTGAGTGAGTTACAGTCTCCAAGCATTTTCCGCAGTATTTGAGTTAAAAATATTTTTTTTATAACTATTTTTATTTGGTAAGTTATAAACAGGCAGGCTGCTTCGAAGCTGGTCGAAAATATATGCGATAAGCCTGGAATAAACTGCTCCAACTTAGTTGATGCGTTCACTGGTACTAGTCCACTTTTTTTTTAAAAAAAATCTCAACAACGAAACTCTTACTTTCAGATCATTCACAGGGCCAAATTGTTGTGTGAACTCATCAAAGACAAACAGTTTCCTTGACAACCAACCTCAGTCAACATCTACAAAGAACCTCATTCATCTGTCTCAAAGTAAGAAATCCGTTAACAGAAAACCATTCGAAATCATGACGAAGATTTTGCATTCATTCGATGTGTTTGATTTGACAGTGATAAGAACAGGAAATGTAGCGATGTATGACTATGGAAATGAAGATGAAAATATGGATCATTATAGGCAGACAACTCCACCAGTTTACAACATGACAAACATTCCGAATGAGTTGGGTCTGTTCATAGGATACGGAGGACAAGACACACTTTCTGATGTTAAAGATGTCAATGTTCTACTGGACAGCCTTAAACGCCACGACTCCGACAAGCTGGTTTTGCTGTTCCTACAGAATTATGCTCATGCCGATTTTATTTTCGGAGTCAATGCTAATAAACTTGTCTATGATCCTTTAATGGATTTCTTCATCCTCAATTGAATTTGAATCCATTCCTTTCATTACTCTCTCTAGACTAGTACGTCTCCTGCTCTTTTCGTGCATATATGTGTCATGTAGCATATAGTTTTGTGTTATTGTAAGAAAAACATCAATTTACAAATTTACAAAATACTAATTAGCTTAGATTTTTTTTTATAATGCTCATTTTTCTTTTCTTTCCTCAAATATATTATGTTTAGTTTTGGAAAGTTATTTTAATTTTTATTTTCAGATTTTCCATTCATTTTTCAAATAGAAAACTGAAATATCATGTTTCAGAAAACATGTTTATTTTTAAAATGAATTCATGATATCCTCCTGAACTTGTTTAAAATGTATCAATTTACCCCCTTTCATCACATGTCAGCTGTTAACTGATTTTTTATTTTCTAAAAATATCAACTTTCTATTATTTTTTTTGTCCTATAAAAAAATTGACACATGGATAAAGATGTGCATTTTAAATAAGTTCGCAAATATCTTAACACATTTAAAAGTTAAAGGTGACAAGTAGAAATTTTTGACAAATCCAGGAACATGCATTGAGTTTTTTTCGTTTTTGAAACAAACAAGCAACGTCAACCAAAATAGCTAAGGAGTTTCCTTAATAGAAAAGAGAAAAGCATAAACTTTCCATTTTATCCCCCGTTTATATGAAATGAGAGGCATGGATAGTCATGAGGATGATGACGTGGCAATTTCCTATTGGAACACACACGTAGCTAGGTAGCCCTCAGTGTCGCGGAGGGTTTTTCCTTTCCTTCAGCCTATAAGGAGGAACAGCTTCCAGTCGAGTACAGAGAGAGATCATAACTAATTTGGCGAGGAATAATGTACCGATTGCGATCGCTAATTATTGTAGCTTTATCAATCCTATTTCTATCGTTTAATCTCTGCTATGCATTGTACGGCTCTTCATCTCCAGTGCTTCAGTTAAGCCCCTCCAACTTCAAGTCTAAGGTAATTCCATCAACCAATGTTTCGCTTGATTTCTCCCTTCTAATGGGAAAATGAAGGGTTTACTGAGCAATTTCTTAGTTTTATGTATGTGAGGAAATGATTATTAATTTTTCCAATTAATGAACATTGAGATTATGCTCCGTTCAGAGTTTAACGGAATTGAGATTTGCGTTTACCTTTCCGTGTCTTGATGCTATGGATCTGGATTTTCAATCATAATAGAATATTTATAGAGTGTTGAAGTCTACAATTTGTGATGTTCTATTGTCTTGTGGATTTAGTGGATCCAAATGTCTTTGTTCGTTTTTTCTTTAGATGCTAGTGTTGATAAAGCAGATTAATTGACACCTTTGAGTGTGTGGCAGGTTCTAAACTCGAATGGAGTAGTTCTGGTTGAGTTCTTTGCACCTTGGTGTGGGCATTGTAAAGCTCTTACTCCAACATGGGAGAAGGCAGCTACTGTCTTGAAAGGTGTTGCAACTGTGGCGGCTCTTGACGCTGATGCTCACCAGTCACTTGCTCAGGTTCTTACATAATCTGAAACCACAGTCCATTCTTTTCATATATCTTTTGAAATGGAATGTTTGTAGTATTTGTATATCAACATGACAGAGATGTGAACCACATACCATCAATTAGAGCCTCAAACTGAATTTTTTTCTGTAATGATGAGAAGTTAATGTTATTTGATGCACATCATGGTAAATTATGCGCATTCTTAAGTTAAGCAAGAAGGACATGTATATTGGGCAGTTGAGTTATGGTTTGGTAGTGACGTAGTCACATTCAACTTCTCACCCCACAAGAACATGAAACAATATCAGTAGCTTGCTTAAACATTGTTCGAACCTCTACTTTTTTCACAAGTAACTTAAAGTGGCTGAAGATTCCATTTTTTATTTCAAAGTCAATTGGTCAAGTGTTGCTTGTCCTGGTACTCTAACTCTGGTACTTGTGTGATTTCTAAACTAGTTTATTGCGCTGGTGTTTTGGAACTCTTAAGACTTCTGGGAACATTATTAACAGCATTTTATCTCAATATCTAATGAATTCACCTTTTTCCTGAGACAAAATCTTATTTACAGAAAGTGCTTTAACATCAACGTCTGGCTGTAATAACATAGCAAGAATTTTGTACCTGTTGTAGTTAGGGTTGAGGGATTTGTTGTATTTTGCTTTCATAGAAGCTTATTTGTCTGTTTAGATGCAATTTTCTGGTAGAAATTTATACTATTTACCTGGTCAGCTATTTGCTATTGCTTTTACATAAATATGATGGCATAAGTTTGTAGACAATGCGGTAAAAAATTTCCCATTCTATCATGTTATTGAACTTGTACACGTTTATTATAGTGATTCTGAATTATCTGAATTTTATGTAGGAATATGGGATTAGAGGCT
Organism: Euphorbia schlechtendalii; assembly: GCA_949673415.1. NCBI lineage: Eukaryota > Viridiplantae > Streptophyta > Magnoliopsida > Malpighiales > Euphorbiaceae > Euphorbia > Euphorbia schlechtendalii. The sequence continues at coordinate 6,170 of CATIWQ010005922.1, forward strand.
TTCCTACCATCAAGGTCTTTGTACCTGGGAAGCCTCCAGTAGATTATCAAGGAGCTAGGGAAGTCAAACCTATTGCCGAATTTGCAATCCAGCAGGTTTGTTATCGTTTATTAAATAATATGTGAGAAGGGTTTTGCTTACATTTTGTCTCACCATATTCACTTTTATTCAGATAAGGGGGCTTTTGAAGGAGCGCCTAAGTGGCAAGCCAACCGGAGGATCTAATGAGAAAAATGAACCAAGTGCATCAGTTGAACTGAATTCCAGCAATTTCGATGAATTGGTGCTTAAAAGTAAAGAACTTTGGGTTGTGGAGTTCTTTGCACCCTGGTAAGTGTTCTTAGTTTACCTGACATAGTCTTACTTGAAGGAGAGACTTGTTAATTTCCTCTGCAACCCCCTCCATCTCGAAGAATGTGAGTTGTTTTAGTGTCAGTATGCCATTTGGTCTATAATACAAACAAATGAACGTATAATAAGTAGTTACTGAGATTTCCATTCAACAAAATTGACTTGACATAAGCTATTCTAATGTCCTTAATAAATGGTGGCCTAAAGGTTGTTCAAGAAAGATGACTCGTTAAGTTTCATGTCTTATCCTGTAATCATATCAGTGATTCTTATTTTACTAGCCTTATTTTAGATGTTGGTGCACAATCTATTGGTTGATGTTAATTGGACTACAAAACAAAACCTAGGGTCTCACCATAAACTGCATTTACTTCAAGCACTTTCCATATTATGCTTAATCTACAAGTGCAATAATAAATCAATATGATTACTTTCTCAAGGTGTGGACACTGTAAGAAACTAGCCCCTGAGTGGAAGAAGGCTTCCAATAACTTGAAGGGAAAGGTGAAACTTGGCCATGTTGACTGTGATTCCGACAAGGTAATCTTGAAACCCAGTTGTTTTATTAAATAGCTAGAAGCATTTTAAATGTATTTACATATTAATATATATATTCTCACAATTTCCTAAGTGAAGATAGTCATTTGATAATGTGCATAGCTTTCAATTAGTGTTGTGAGGTTTTGGCAGTCCTAGTAATTGCGTCACTGTAATTCGTAATACTTTGTACTTACCATGTTCCTAAGCGACAACTTTCATACAAATTACATTCTTTTACTTCATAGAATACTGAGATGATATGCTAACTGTTCCACATGGCTTGTACAGTATCTTTATTACCTTGATATAAAGTATTAGAAAACTTGAAAACAAATAGATTTACATTTTCTTCATCCAACACTTCAAAACAAATAGTAATGAGATGGTTTAACAAGTTGGGTGTTATCAGTCTTTAATGAGCAGGTTCAAGGTGCAAGGATTTCCAACCATCTTGGTGTTTGGTGCTGACAAAGATAGTCCAATTCCATATGAAGGTGCTCGAACTGCCTCAGCTATTGAATCCTTTGCTCTTGAGCAGCTGGAAACTAACGTTGCACCACCTGAAGTCACTGAGCTGACTGGCCCAGTAAGTAATTACATCTCAAAAAATAAAAAAACAGTTCCGTTTGTATAGGAGTTGTGTCATTCATGTAAATGGAACTATTTTTGTTATTGCACAGGACGTAATGGAAGAGAAATGTGGACCAGCAGCTATCTGTTTTGTTGCTTTCTTGCCTGACATATTAGACAGCAAGGCAGAGGGAAGAAACAAATACCTTGAGCAGTTATTATCAGTTGCCGAGAAGTTCAAAAGGAGTCCGTACAGGCAAGTGGATTTTAGTTCTGTTGTAGATTTGTTTTTTCTTGGCTCTTCTGTGTGTGATAGTACCCTTGTGCCCCTAAAGCAACATTTTTTTGGCCCGGACCCCCTTGAACTTTCAGAAGTTTCAAATGACCCCCTGAACTTGCAAAAAGTTTTGCCCCCTCAATTTCACTTGTTAGTTTCTGGTTGGTTTGATTTTTCAAAGATGTCATTTTTCTCTCCCCAACCAAAAGGTGACACATGGCATTGACACTTTTGCAAGTTCAAGGGTTCTTTGTAGATTTTGAAAGTTTAGGGGGCAAAATGGGCGTTCAGGGAGGTCACGATAAATTAGGCCCATCTTTTTTCTGTGATTATACAATTAGTTTATTATAAACAACTCATTCAAGATTCATAAATTCAGCCCATGTTTCAACTTAAACATGGACCAAAACAGTTAATCCTAAATAACTTTTTAAAACATGTATGGGTTTGCAGCTATGTATGGGCAGCAGCAGGGAAGCAGCCGGATCTTGAGAAGCGGGTAAGTGTTGGTGGATACGGTTATCCAGCTTTGGTTGCTCTGAATGTGAAGAAAGGAGTATATGCACCTCTTAAAAGTGCATTTCAGGTCGAACAAATAACGTAAGTCTTATACCATGTCGTATGCACTTTTTGCCACTCTTACCAATCTTTTTCTACAAGCAAGAAGCTATAAAAAGATGAATGTGGGTTTTTTTTCAGAGAGTTTGTTAGGGAAGCCGGTAGGGGTGGAAAAGGAAATTTGGCCCTGGAAGGAACACCAGAAATAGTGAAGACTGAGCCATGGGATGGGAAAGATGGAGAAATCATTGAAGAAGATGAATTCTCTCTCGAAGAACTGATGGGTGAAGATGGCGCAAGTAAAGACGAACTATAAGAATTAAGGTAGAGAAGGAAATTAGAGGCCGTAAAATGTCGTTTTCTGATGCATTTAGTATAATCCCTCTTATAATAAATTCTTGAAATTGCCAAATTTAACAAGAGGGGTTTGTTTTTCTGCTGCGATTTGGTCTGAGAACGGAATAAATGGGTTCAAATTCGACAAACACGACAGCAAAGACATCTTTTGTATTTGCCTATTAGGTATATTTAGGACATGGTAGGAATTTTTGTTTAAAGATACTCGGGTGTGGTTTTGTTAAGCAAAATTGCAGTTTAATTGCTACTGAAGCTTGGATGAAGTAATGTTGTGAACTATGTTACTTAGACTCGCCATTTTGGCCAGCACACCAGTGTCCGGTATGGATACTGGTGCTAGATCCGTGCCTGATATGGTCAATTGGAGATGGGTTCGCCTGATTTCATCATGAGAGAAATTATCTTCTAAGAACAGAAGCGGAGAAGATGAAGCAAGAGTCTTTGTTAATGGAGTAGAGAGGATAAATAAAAACAGCAAATAGATGAGAGATTAGATGCAGCAGCCATCGTAAACGTGAAGATGAAACAGCAAGGAATAGGATAGAATTTAATTGGGTTAGGGTTTAGTTATAATTTTGGGCTTCTTTTATATTGAGCTTATATACAACAGTTTAAATAGTTGGGTTTTTTTTTTAAAATTACTAAATGACCTACACAACCATATACTAAAAACCGAGTATAAAATTATAAATTACAAATAATACAAATCAAAATGAATTTATATTAATTAGTAATATTTCCCTACCCTCGTACCCGTGTCCAAAACTAGAATGGTGTTCCCGTATTTTAAAATTTTAAAAATGATGTACCGGATACTCGGATCCACACCCGTACCCGAGTCCAGGTAACATAGGTTGTGAACAATAAACCATTCCCATTTGAGATAATTTTGAGTCTCACCAAAATTTTTGACTCTTTAAACTAGTATTGTGAATATTTGTTCTCTACGAATCAACCCATATCAACTCGAACTTTAAGTTTTTTTTAAAAAGGAATATTTTATCTGTTGTGGTAGTTGAAACTCGTACCGATGATTCTCAGCTTCTTTCTCCTCTTTAGAAGGAAGTTGTGACTATTAGAAGAAGTCTAATCACAATTTTAATATTTAACACTAAGATAAGGGCATCTTGATTACCAATTTATTTTCCATATTCAAAATTTTGGAATTTTCATTTTGTATCTCTTTTAATTTTGTTTCTTTTATATTGTATTGTAATACATTTATAATTCAATTAATATAATTCACAAAAACGAAATTAGATAAATAATTTGTAAAAGGGCTCAATTTTTTTTCTAAATATCATTCATTATAGGTTGAAGTAAGAAGAATTATAAAAATGACATATTTGAAAAGTCAAAACAATAAAAAATTATCACGTAACATTCATATGGAATTCTAATGTACTTTACTAAGTTTAGGGACTAATAAGAATAAGGGAAATTTGAAAGTAGCAAATTGAATAAGCCCACCATGTTTTTTTTTTTTTTTTTTTTTTGTATTAAAATTTTCATCTCTCATGAATCATGGATGGCTGATTCACCAAATCATGTGAAATATTGTCATACAATGGAATGCTGATTTTTTCTCGCATATTAAAAATATGTGTGTTGTATTCCTATGCTTACTAGTCTCATTATGTAAAAGTTAAAGTTTGAAAAATTACATCCTTCTTCCTGCTTTGGACTATCTTTTTGTTCGACTTTTTATAGTTGTCTTAATTTTATTAGTTTCTTGTGTCATATTTTATTGAGCTTTATTATGCTATCATATTTTTCAATTATGGGTCCTCTACTGTATAACACAACTTTGATAATTTTACTTCTAGGTTGAGCTTGATCTGAATTTAAAGATATATTATGTTCTTTTCATCTCAATTATTTAGATGTCAGGTTTATATCTTTTAAGCAAATATGCAAAACGATTACACCGAAATTTTATGTTTTTGGATATCCAATGACAAAAGATTATTTTTAATAATTCTGGATTGGAGTGTTATTTTTTTTAATATATATATATACATACATATATATGTATGTATGTATGTATGTATGTATGTATGTATGTATGTATATGTATATGTGTGTGTGTGTGTGTGTGTGTATACATATATGTATATATATACATATATGTATACATACACACACTAATACATATATGTATATATATACATATACATACACACACACACACACACACACACACACACACACACACACACACACACACACACACACATACATATATATGTATGTATATATATATACACAAACATACATATGTATATATATATACACATATATATATATATGTATGTATATATATATACACACATATATATATATATAAATACATATATATACATA
>CATIWQ010005932.1:0-16152 GCA_949673415.1 Euphorbia schlechtendalii
GTTGTATTTTTGGAGGGGACCGAAACGAGATTTCGCCATGTTTGTTTTGTTTTGTTGTGCTTGGTTGCTTTTGAAAATGCGGAATAAATACGTCTTTGAGGGGATTTCGAGCTCGGAGGATCACGCTCTATCATGCATTAATTTTACGTCGTTTGTTTTCACATGTGATAACTCTAGTTAACTAGGTTTCGTGATTTCGGATATATTTATTAATCCGAACATGTTTATCTCTTGTACTTAACTAGATGTATATTCTCTACTCGACACTAATCTTATGTTATTAATGGAATTTTTTATCTCGTTGTTCCTCTTGTTTGTTGGGGGTGCCAACCTAGTTGAGATGCTTATAACTTGAGTTGCGACAATGGTCTTTTTCCTTAAAAAAACTATAATAAAATAAATAAAATAATAATAATAATCAGTTATCATAATAATAACAATATAATTATTCTTATGAATAGTTATAATACTAGTATTATTAAGATAATAATAATCATCATTTTTTATTATAACATAATTGATATAAAAACTTTTTAACAAATATTTTAACCTTGTGGTTAAGACTGAACATGCAACTTTAAAAGGTTCCATGTTTGAATCATATCTGGGGGCATAGTGAAGTTTTTCTACTATTTAGTACAAGCACAAATGAGCAAAATTTCACATTGAATTTTTTAACGACAAAATTTGCGTCGCTACTAACATCTACCTAAAACAACGTTGTTGGGGAGAGGGGGGGGGGGGCGCTAAGTACATAGGCGGAATAGTGTTTTTTTTTATGGCAAGATGTGATTTTTTAGGGAATTGCAAAATTAGTGTTCAATATGTTGATTCCGATATGAAAGAATATGAATTCGGTAATAATTGAGTGTTCTTTGTTTTAGTTACTTGGTAAATTTGAGGTGGCACATGAGTTTTTGTACCAAGTTGAGGGGCCAATCTGATGAAATTTGGAAAGCATAAACAAATCAATGATAACTTTTTTCAATCAAAAAAACAAAAAAGAAATAAACCTTAACTAAAGAAATATTGGATGCATAAGTTTTATACAGTACTTACGAATATTAATTTATTCATTGGATGAGATGCAGCAAAAAGCCTAGAAAGACCAAAATGTTGCATCCATTTTTCTTATGCAAGACACAGGTACATGAAACAACAAAAGGGTTACACACAACACATATATATGATGGATTAACAATAGTTCCATCATATACTTTTATTTAGCAAAATGCTTACACAACACAAATACAAATGTATATATATGATGGAATAACGGCAGTCACCCTTTCCATCATTTATACATACTTTTATTTATCATAAATATCCAAACAAATTATAGACGCGACACATCCCACTCTTGGCGAGGCTCGGTTGCATTAGGAGTCGCGAGCAAGATTTCGGAGAGGATAAAAAACGTTTCAACCTCCATAGTTAAATTAGATCTTTGATTCAAAATGAAACCAGTATCGCTTGAGTACAACCATCGTTCGTAAAATGGAGCAAGTCCACATGGCACCAAACCCACCCTGTTTCCCAAAATATTTTGCTTGGTGCTTAAGCACAACTCAGTATCCTCTAAAGGCCGTATGGTTTTATCAGGGTACGTAAACCATAGTTGATCTACCTGTTCATGGTTACAGTCTTCTATCAATACAAAATTTTTAAGAAGTCCAGAACCCTTCTTCATACACCTATCTTCCGTCACTGCTATATATACCACGTGTGGCGATGTGTTATTTCTATTTCTGGCTTCCCATGTCTGAAAGGAGGAAAATACATTAGTTTCGAGTGTGAGTCCAGTGTTGATCATTCCTGAAGTCGCAGTTGCAACTAGTCCTGTCGGGTTTACAAGTTCTCCAGTAACATTATCTAATGCCCAGCTTACTTCAATTGCGATAGAATCGGGGCAGTCGTAAATCATGATGTAGGCGCCTTCAGTGTTCTCGTAACTGGTTAAACACTTATTATTGGATCTGATTGTGCCATCACCCATAAATGACCATGTCTGGCTCACTTTTAAATCTGACTCATCACACGTTTGTAAAATTACAGAAGCTCCGTTTCCATAATGTTCATCTTCCACTTCAAGACAATATCCATTCGGACCAACAATACGCCAAGTGTTAATATCTTCGTCATCAACAGCAGTTCTCAAATGCGAAGAAAACTGACGAGAACTGCTAGCCCAACACAAGCATGTTGCTATCACACACAATAACAACTTCATTTTTTCCATCGCCTGCAAAATATGTTACATGCTCTGATCAGTCATCTTATACAGTTGCCATAGCTAAATTATATATCAATTAACGTTCCTTTATATTTGTTTTTTTTTAAATCATTGATGCTAACAAAATGAACACTAGCCATGTATTTCCAGAGCTTTGAAAAATGAAAAGTGATTATTAACTTGTAATAAGATGATCAAAAGTAAAAAAGGAAATCATATTTTCAATATAGAAAATTAGATGTTAGGAGACACACCTTGTAAATTAAGTGAAGAATGTTTAGGTTGAGGAGTGAGTTAGATGTGAAAATTTAGCTTCTTATTTATAAGGGGAAAATATGATTTAATAATTGTGATCGTATTATCTTAATTAATGTAGAGATGACAAATAAATTAATTAAAATTAAAAAGCATTGCACGTTTGAATTAAAATTAAATAACCGTATTGGCTAATAGATTCCACATCTTGATACTTATCCATAAAACATCGAGATGGAAAAAAACAATTGTTGTTCTATGTCCTGTTTAAAAAAGAATGGTAATTATTGAAAAGAAAGTATAATGATTTAGTTATTAATTACTATCCTAAGATAGTTATGAAGACATTATATGACTAATTTAGATGTATCTTATAATTATCGAGAAGGGAATCATTTAACGGATGTATAAGCAAGATATGGAAGATTGCATGGTAATCAATTTTGGTTGAATGATATACTCATCTTTTGCTTGTCTGTGTTTTATCATGACTATAGTGACCAAACATCGTATTACATCATATAGCTCTTTTTGTTTTTTTCTTTCCTAAACATTCTTATTTTATTTTTACTTTTTCATGTCAATGAAACTTGAGTTAGGAGTCTGCTTAGGAATTTTATAGAGTTGACGTGGTTGGGATGCTCGACCCTAAGTAGGATCGTCGTCATAATGTATTAACATTTAACGTTACAAAGGATTTCGTATGTTATATATATATATATATATATATATATATATATTCCTTCCTATCATTCATAATTAATAAAATTTTTACAAAGTTCACATGGTATCACGAGCTAATCCTAATTAGGTCTCAATTTTTTTACCATTATGTACTCTTCACCATTGCTCAGTGTCTCATCATTGAGCTATGCCTTGGTGACACGAAACTACAACTCTAGTTAATACAATACAGCCATTCACAACCACTTCTCCTTTATTCAATTCATCGAGTGCTATTCGGAATCTTTACAAGAGAATTAGAAACAAATAACCATTTGTCAAAATTAGCAGTTATTTGCAATTTTGATCTAAGAATATCTTTTGCAAACTCTCATTTGAAACTGAAATTTGTTTTGAAAATAAAAGCATTGTGATCGTGCAAAATTTTCACGATCATGGTCACTTTCCAAAACCTTTACAAAATTTACAAGTAATAATAGTTATTAAAAAATTAATAACTATAATAATATAATAAAAGTTGACAGTTTGCAATTTTTTAATAGGTGAGAGGGAAGAGAACACAGGATTGAATTGAGGAAAGAGTGTACAGTACATTAAAGTGTATGTAATTAACACTTACTTATATTTAGAAATATAAAAATAATATGGAAATAGTTATTCTGCCACGTTACCTCCGAATTCCCAACTTCCAATTTCCACCACCCATTACGTTTTTCATTTCCCTCTCCTTTTATTTTCAAGTTTTATTTTTTTTACTTATGCACTCTCTTTTACTGGGAATGATTTTGTTCATTGTAAACTTCAGATTAACCATTCTATTTTCTTTTGTATATTCATATTTGTTCTGTTCAGAGCTGTAACAATGGGGAAATTTTATGAATTTTAATTTCATGTATTATCAAGATTTTGATTAGACCAATTAATAAATACACAACTCTAATTGAACCTTCAGCTGCCATTGAAATCAACTGCTCTCTTATCAGGCCAAGTTGAATAAAAAATGAAATCTTTATAAATTGAAAACAATTTTGATTTCATGACCATTTTTTAAATTCCCAATGGAAAGACTTCTAAAATTTTTCCAACCCCTTTAGTTTAACATTCAAAATTCTGATTCTCATTTTTTATTTGAATTGATAAAAATACGTTATCAATTGAAAAGAATTGAACTTGAGCTTCGATCTAGAATCTCAATTTACAGATTATCATTTTCGATTTTGCCAATTTTTTAGCAACCAAAAACAGCCCCCTGATATCAAAGCCCATGAAAGGGCCAAATAAGCGAGTCTTGGCCCAAAAGCAGACTCCAGTCAAACTACGCCTAGGTATAACCACGTGTTGAAACCACTTCAGCATAGCAGCGAAATGTCCTCAGCGCTACCCACCGCGCTTGAGCTGAAATAACATCGGCAAGACCCTTGCCGATCTGGCGCACTCATTCTCTTATCTCTGTCGCATTAAATACAATCCTGACTGGTAGGGACGGACCATTTAATGCTCCGACGGTGGAAAAGACCCTCAAGCGGCTTGCCACACTCGCATAGCTTGCAGGCGAACCCTACAGATCATCATTACATGTATCCCTATAAACAGTAAGACGATTTCCCATTTTGGAGGTAACTGTTACTCTGATATTACACTCTCAACATCTCTCCCAAATCGCTAACTTTAGCATCGGAGGGTCTTCACCGGAACCACTTCCGGTCGGAGACTTGTTTTGTAGGTTCTGAGGATGTCGAGGGCAAAGGACTTCACTCAAAGGATACTAAATTGGTGCGGTGAGCGTGGACGAAAATTCCGAACAAACCAACAAGACCCCTTTTCACTCCAGGAACCGTCTTGTTCCTAGATACTTCGGAGCTCGGAGATAGGGCAGGAACGTCGAATCCAGTTATTACCATTACCCCGGTGCAGATGGAAACGCTCGCTTCATCAGTACAGGAGGCGTGAGAAGAAAGGAGAAAGAAAGCGACGGAACAAGATATGATGGCCATGCTTATCAGGCAAAATGAACAACAAAATGCGGCTATGGCCCTTATGCAGAATATGCTGAACGAAATCTTACACTCACTAAAAGAAGAGCAAGAAGTGCTCCGGAAACTCTATCAGGAAAGGCAATTAAACGAGTCAGAAGCACGACACCCCTCGCAAAACTCCCCATCAGTGACCAAACGGGACCACTTAAGTTACACCTATCACCGCCCATAGTCATAGGAAAAGGGAGGAGCCACAACGGTTAAGGGAAAAACAAAGACAAAGCCTGCAAGGCAGGAAGAGGAGGAATTCGAAGAAAGACCAATTCATCATAAGGAGAGAAGCGTTACCCTCAAAACACACACAAAGCGGTCTTTAGATAGCGAGGGGAGTTTGGCAGGATTCGGGCGAGAAACTCCCCCGAAACATCGGCTCGCTAAAGAGAATTTAGAGGCCGTTATAACTAGGAGGGTGGACGCACTCCTAGCTGAGAGAGGCATGGAAGCTGCCGTGCCAGATATTGCCGAAACATAATCGCCCTATTACGCCCACATACGTGCGGAGAGGTTCTCAAGGGGGTTCAAACAGCCTCGTCTGTGGGAATGTTCTGGAATAGGAGACCCTACCATGCATGTTCGCTACTTCTGCCAATGCATGGAGGCGGCCTACGCTACAGATGCTATGCTGTGCAAGCTATTCCCTACAACCCTGGTGGCACCTGCAACCCACTGGTTTGAGAGCCTTAAGCTGGGGTCCGTAACGGGCCTCAATAGAGATGACAAAAAATTAATTAAAATTAAAAAGCATTGCACGTTTGAATTAAAATTAAATACCATATTGTACTAAAGTATTGCATTGGCTAAGAGATTCCACATCTTGATACCTATCCACAAAACATCGAGATGGAAAAAAACAATTGTTGTTTAAAAAAGAATGGTAATTATTGAAAAAAAGTATAATGCTTTAGTTATTAATTACTATCCTAAGATAGTTATGAAGACATTATATGACCAATTTAGTTGTATCTTATAATTATCGAGAACAAAATCACGTAACGGATGTATAAGCAAGCTATGGAAGATTGAATGGTAATCAATTTTGGTTGAATGATATTATCATCTTTTGCTTGTCTGCTTTATCATGACTCTAGTGATCAAACATCGTATCACAACATATAGTTCTTTTTGTTTTTGTGTTTCTTAAACATTCTTATTTTATTTTTACTTTTTCATGTCAATAAAACTTGAGTTAGGAATCTGCTTAGGAATTTTATGGAGTTGATCTAGTTGGGATGCTCGACCCTAAGTAGGATCGTCGTCATAATGTATTAACATTTAATGTTACAAAGGATTTCGTATGTGTTATATATATATATATATATATATTCCCTCCTATCATTCATAATCAATAAGATGATTTTTACAGAGTTCACATGGTATCACGAGCTAATCCTAATTAGGTCTCAATTTTTTTACCATCATGTACTCTTCACCATTGCTTAGTGTCTCATCGTTGAGCTATGCCTTGGTGCCGCTGTTAAAGGAAAGGATTTGGGATCAGATTTTCAGTCATCACCTCCCAAATATGAAAAGCACAAATCAAGGAAAATCAGCAATTACTGATATTTATTATCCTACCTTCTGTAAATCTTTTTTACACTCAGTGTAGCCTATATAAGGCATTGTAATCACAGCAGAAATAATCAATCAAATACAGAGAAACATTTCTCAAATATCAGTTGTAATTCAGTAGATTTAACATGGTATCAGAACGGTTATGGTTCTGTGACCGTAATTTGCATTCCGAAAAGGAGGCCAGCCACATGTCCGGAGATGAAAGCATCTTTGGAAAAACCCAGAAACCTTCGGCTACCAATTCCGGAGATAGCAACTTGAAGAGGCAATCTGAGGGTGACGATGACAACCTGTCAATACAAATCGCAAATTTGTTAAAATCTAGCCTTAATAATCAAAATTCAAGGCAAACACTATCAGATAGTCTCAATATCAGTATCAAACTCAACAATCACAATTATGCGCTATGGGTCAGAATGATTAAAGTAGCGATCGGAGGCAGATCGAAGGCTCTACTGAGTCACTTAATTGGAATTCCAGTTTCACCCATGCCGGGAGAAGAAGCCTATGAGCGATGGGAACAGAACAACTTGATCATTTTCTCATGGCTTATTCAGAGCGGAAGGGACAAACTGCAAACTTGCGATCTCCATTTGAAAGTAAATAGAATGAAATAGAACGGACAATCATTAGAGGGATTCTAGATTACCTTGCATGGGGTATGGGGCGAAATCGACCTGAGAGAGCCAAACCCGATGAACTCAGAAGCGGATATAGCAACATACAACAAAATATGTCATGAACAGAAATTATTTCAATTCTTAAATGCTATAGATCAAGAGCATCATCAGATAAGGAGAGAGATTCTGAGACAAGACTCGTTACCATCGCCGGAAGAGGCATACGCTACAATTAGAAAGGAGGTGGCCCGAATAACTATTCTCGGAACAGAAATAGTGGCAAGAGAAGGCTGCATAGGCAGTGACCTTAATACAATCGGAGTAGAGGCTATGGCGATACTAGGAGGTAGATGGTCAGGCCCCGGAAAAGGCACATCATTCAGACAAGATAAATCCGATTTCAAGTGCACTCTCTGTGGAAAAACAAAACACACAAAGGATGGGTTTTTTGAAGTAATCGGATATCCCGATTGGTGGTTAGACAAAAGCAAAAAGAGGGCTCAAGGCAACGGAAGCAAGGTCGTCACCGCTGTGGACAGTGTGGAGGCCGCCTGCAGCAGCGGTGGCAACCAAACCAATCCAGTAGCAGAAAAGGGAAGAGCGGTGATGGCGACCATTGGAGATGAGGGGAACCCTAATGGGGGTTCTTATAATGAAGTGTCCAAGGGTTTCTACTCAAGCCCACTAGTTTTTAATTTCTGCTAAAGCCCGTTGCCTTTTAAATTCAGCTTAATTAAACCCATGAATCCGGTCTACTTTCAACATCACCCACAAGAGAATTTATTTAATAAAATTGACCAACCCAAACCAAATTCAATCCAAATCAACTCAATTGAAACCCAATCCTTTGCTAATCTTGCCCAAACTGAAAAAAATTCCAAGAATACATCTTGGATTTTTTATTGTGGGGTTATAGATACCATAACCTTTGAAAACCCCAAAAAAACACATATCATCACCACCAATGGGGAAAGTATCCCAGTACATGGGGCCAGAATAATCAACATTTCACCTACTCTAAAATTGTTTAATTGTCTCTATGTTCCGTCATTATCCCACAAATTGTTATCTATTAGTCATGTCACAAGGGAGCTAAACTATACAGTACTAATGCATCCTACATTTTGTGTATTGCAGGACATCAGGATAAGTATGATTATCGGGTGTGGCACTGAATGCCAAGGACTGTACTACGTGGATGAGGTTGCTCAAGATAGTACTATTTTGCTTACTCATGGAACTACAGATAGAGAGGTTTGGCTATGGCACCGAAGACTAGGGCATCCATCCACGGGTTATTTACAAATTTTATTCCCTAAACTGTTTCATTCTCAAAATAAAGTTCAATGTGAAACATGTGTGCTAGCAAAAAGTCTTAGACTGATGTTTAAACCAAATAATACCAGAATGGATGCACCTTTTGATTTAGTTCACTCTGATGTGTGGGGACCATCACCCCGTTATCGGTGGATATTTTTTTCAATATTTTCTCATTTTTGTCGATGACTGCACGCGTATGATTTAGGTTTATTTCTTAAAAAATAAATCTGAAGTAACCAAAAAACTCATCCATTTCCATACCATGATACAAACCCAATTTGCCGAAGTTATCAGGATCCTACGTTCTGATAATGGAGGGGAATTTATCAACTCAGCCCTGAAATCTTTTTGCCAAAATCGAGGGATTATCTACCAAACCACCTGTCCGCATACATTAAAACAAAATGGTGATTCGGAAAGAAAAAATCGAATCCTCCTAGAAATGACTCGATCCCTGATCATTGAATCCATAGTCCCGAAAACCTTTTGGCCGGAAGCACTGGCCACATCAACCTACCTCCTAAATAGACTTCCGACAAAAATCCTTAACCTCCAAACCCCAATCCAAACCTTGGCCAACTTTACGAAAATCCCCCCATCATTAGCCCTCCAACCAAATATATTTGGGTGTTGTGTATGACCACATTCTTAAAAATGAATGAACCAAATTTGATCCATGTGTAGAAAAATGTGTCTTTGTAGGATATGGTGTTGATAAAAAGGGATATCGGTGCTACAACTCGAAAACACGCCATATGTACACCATCATGAATCCTAACTTTCTCGAAATCGAGTATTTTTACAATACCCAACTCAGCGATCAGGGGGAGAATGAAGAGCTTGACATGCTTAGCTGGTCTCCTAAAACAACACTCGATGAAATAGAAGTCACAACCTCTTCAGATATTACACAGAACTTTAGGGAAGATAATACTATTGGGTAATCTCCTGAAACTTCCATACAGTCACTGGAATCCAGTTCTTCAAACAATAGTCATCCTGACCTAGTGTCTGAGGTATGAGAAACTAATTCTGCTATGCAAATTATCCATGACTATGATATTGCAATCGAACAGGTGACAATACATGAAATACCGGTGCAAGGAGGAGGATATGTCCTGCCACCCAGGAAAAACTGAGGTATTCCTATTGTGAAGTATTCACTGGAAAAAGAAGCTTAGAGATCCAGATATCCAGTAGCACATATGACAAGGGGGAGCCTATCTAACGAAGCTAGAGCCTTTATCATAGTTGTATACAAGGAAGAAATTCTAAATAGTACTGAACAAGCTACGTCATCAAGACATTGGATAGCCGCAATGGAGTCGAAAATGGATACTCTCAACAAAAATAATACATGGGAGAAATGTACTCTACCTACAGGAAAGAGACCAGTCAGATGTCGATGGGTATATACAGTGAAACATAGGCCAGATGGGTCAATTGAAAGGTACAAAGCATGGTTAGTGGCAAAGGGGTATACACAGACCTATGGTATTGGCTATTCTGAAACTTTTCACCAGTAGCTAAAATCGATACTATTCGAGTTCTATTCTCCATTGCTGTAAACAAAGGATGACCACTCCACCAATTCGATGTTAAGAATGCCCTCCTACATGTTGACTTAAAAGAAGAGGTCTACATGGATGCTCCACTGGGATTCATAACAAAGTTCAAAAGATGAGAAGTTTGTTGACTAAAGAAATCTCTATACGGGCTAAAATAGTCACCAAGGGCATGGTTTGGAAGATTCACAATTGCAATGAGACGATATGGGTTTCAACAATCCAACTCTGATCATATGTTGTTTTTGAAACATAAAGGTGAATTAGTAACTTGCTTTATTATCTACATTGATGAAATGATCATTTAAAGGAAATGATGTGGAAGAAATCATCAAGTTAAAGGCAAATCTATTCACAGAATTTGAAATGAAGGACTTGGGAAGACTTAAGTACTCTCTTGGGATTGAAGTACTAAGGTCGACTCAAGGAATCTTTATCTGTTAGAAGAAAAACATCTTGGATTTACTAGTGGAAACCGGAATGGTAGACTGCAAACCAGCTGACACACCCATGATAATCAATCACGGACTCATTATCTTGGAATAAGCAGAGCTAGCAGACAAAGGACAGTACTAACGATTGGTAGGAAAACTTATTTACCTCTCACATACACGGCCAGATATATCCTATGTCGTAGGAGTTATTAGTCAATTCATGCACCAACCTCAAAAGGATCTCACATGGATGTTGTATGGAGAATCATTAGATATCTGAAGGGTTCAGTCGGACATGGGATCCTATTCAAAAAAGGCTATACTGATGCTGATTGGGTAATGAACCTGGTAGATCGGAGATCACCATCTGGCTACTTTACCTTTGTAGGGGGTAACTTAGTCACATGGAGAAGTAAGAAATAAAAGGTGGTTGCTTTGTTAAGTGCAGAAGTAGAATTTCATGGAATTACCCGAGGACTAAACAAGATCCTTTGGTTACGAAAGTTACTAACAGAGATTGGCTTTCCACCAACCAACACTTGTGATATAATGTGTGATAATTAAGCAGCCATCCGGATCTCCGAGAACCCAGTCCAACATGACAAAACGAAACATGTGGAAGTCGACCAACACTTCATCAAAGAAAAGATCGAAAAGGGAATTATAAAATTATCCTTTGTACGATTAGAAGATCAGTTAGCTGACATCCTAACGAAGTCAGTCAATGGAAAGATGTTCAAAGAAGTTCTATGCAAGTTGTGTATCGGAAATTCCACTACTCAACTTGAGGGGGAGTGTTAAAGGAAAGGATTTGGGATCAGTTTTTCAATCATCACCTCCCAAACATCGAAAGCACAAATCAAGGAAAATCAGCAATTACTGATATTTATTGTCCTACCTTCTATAAATCGTTTTTACACTTTGTGTAGCCTATATAAGGCATTGTAATCACAGCAGAATTAATCAATCAAATACAGAGAAACATTTCTCAAATATCAGTTGTAATTCAGTAGATTTAACAGCCGCTACTCTGCCGGAAACTACAACTCTAGTTAATATAATACAGCCGTTCATAATCACTTCTCCTTTATTCAATTCATCGAGTGCTATTCGGAATCTTTACAAGAGAATTAGAAACAAGTAACCATTTGTCAAAATTAGTAGTTATTTGCAATTTTGATCTAAGAATATCTTTTGCAAACTCTCATTTAAAAATGAAATT
The DNA here is from genome assembly GCA_949673415.1 of Euphorbia schlechtendalii. NCBI lineage: Eukaryota > Viridiplantae > Streptophyta > Magnoliopsida > Malpighiales > Euphorbiaceae > Euphorbia > Euphorbia schlechtendalii. The sequence continues at coordinate 11,942 of CATIWQ010005932.1, forward strand.
TTTTTTTAAAATAAAAGCATTGTGATTGCGTAAAATTTTCGTGATCATCGCCACTTTCCAAAACCTTTACAAAATTTATATATATATATATGAGAATAAAATAAAAGAAAAAAGGTAAGGTATAAAGTAGATCAAGACTATTAAAACATAATTAAGGTGAATATTTTCACTTTTTGGTTCCTCGTTGAACTTGTTCTCTTCTTAAATGTCTTTGTAAATTTTTATTATCTCAAAAGTTTTTTTAGTAGGAAGAGTCTATAGTACATTAAAGTGTATTGTAATTACTAATTACCACTAACCTATATTTTGAAATATAAAAATAATATAGAAAAAGTTAATCTGCAACGTTACCTCCTAAGTCCCAACTTCCAATTTCCACCACCCATTACGTTTTTCATTTCCCTCTCCTTTTATTTTCAAGTTTTATTTTTTTTCCTTATGCACTCTCTTTTACTGGGAATGATTTTGTTCATTGTAAACTTCAGATTAACCATTCTATTTTCGACATTATTGTTCTGCATACATCATAATTTCTTCACTTTTGCTTATCATATTTTCTTTTGTATATTCGTATTTGTTCTGTTCAGAGCTGTAACAGTGGGGAAATTGTATGAATTTTAATTTCATGTATTATCAAGATTTTGATTAGTCCAATTAATAAATACACAACTCTAATTGAACCTTCAGCTGCCATTGAAATCAACTGCTCTCTTATCAGGCCAAGTTGAATAAAAAATGAAATCTTTATAAATTGAAAACAAGTTTGATTTCATGACCATTTTTTAAATTCCCAATGGAAAGACTTCTAAAATTTTTCCAATCCCTTTAGTTTCACATTCAAAATTCTGATTCTCATGTTTTATTTGAATTGATAAAAATACGTTATCAATTGAAAAGAACTGAATTTGAGCTTCGATCTAGAATCTCAATTTACAGATAATCATTTTCGATTTTGCCAATTTTTTAGCAACCAAAAACAGCCTCCCAATCATTTTTTTGTCCATTATGGAATCTGTGATAGATTTGTGGGATTCGTTTGAATTTGGGTTAAAGGTTAATTTCTGAGGCGGAAAGTGGAATTTAATTGAACTTTGTTAAATTCCAATTCATGGTTCAAGCTCAACTTCCTTGGCCATTGATGGTGAAAGGGTTTTCAAATATTTTCTAAAAAACTCTGATATGAAGATAATGGGTGAGAAGGAGCAAATTGGATTTGGGTGAAAGTAGAATTGAATGATCTGGAGACAAAGCGGAAAAAGTGATCGGAGTAAGAAAATAGATTTTTTACATGCCACTCAATCATAGCTGTCCGTGTATGCCCATGATTACCTTTTAGTTTCTCAATATTTTTATTTATTTTTCATTCAAAACATATAATAAAATGGAACGATTTGAAATAAAATGAGTTAAATAATCATAGTACTCCCTCCGTCTACTGAATATTGTCGTTTTGAAGAGATTTTGTTATCTTTTTTTTATTGTCATCTTGTATATTTAATGTACTTTTTCTCTAAATTTTCCATTCTTACCCCTATTAATTTGTTCAACTTTCAAGGTAATCATAATTTAATCCTCCAATAATAAGATGAGAAGACTATAGATATCAATATTTAAACATATTAATTAAGTCTTAAAAATAGAGTATGACATTTATGAAAGGGTAAATTAGTAAATCACTTTATTCGGTTAATTGTTATCTTAAAAACTGTGAATTGGTTAAAACGATAATATTCTTTATACTGAGAGAGTATAATATAAATAATAAAATAATATGATTGTAAATGAAATTGCTATAAAAAAATATGCTTATTATTATTCATTTACATGTAATTATAATTATTTATTTGAATAAAAAGAATCATAATATAGGTTATGATAATAATAAAATGATATTTAATAATTATCATTTCTTCATATGTAATTATAATTATTTTTTGAATAAAAAAATCATAATATATTAACTTATTCTATTTATTATAACAATTTTTCACTATTAAATATTACTATTATTATTTTATTTATTATTAGATATGTATTTATCAATATAGGTTATTAATTATTATCATAACTTATTAGAATTAATTGTTTAGTTTTCCAAGAACCTACCAAACATTTTCTTTAAACTTCAATGCATTACACGTTTGAAATAAAAGTAAATAGTACATCATGCTCCCTCAATTCACTAAATATTATTATTTTAGAGGGATTTCACTGTCTCTTTTTTATTGTCATTTTGTATTTTCAAAGTATTTTTTTTCAAGTTTTCTATTCCTACCCTTATTTATTTGTTCAACTTCCAAGATAATTATATTCTAATCTTCATTAACAAGAGAAGATTATAGGTCAAATTGTTTTTATTGAACAAATCAATAGTCTCAAAAATTGAATAGGACATTTATGAAAGGGTAAATTGGTAAATCATCTCATTTGGCTAGTTGTTATCTTAAAAAATGTGAATTAGTTAAAACGACAATATTTAGTAAACAGGGGAAGTACTAAAGTTATTACCATGGATGATGTGTGCCGAATCCGTCAAAAATAAAATAAAATAAAACCCGCTTACTCTTAAACAGCAGCGATGAATGGGATCGTCTCCTAAAGGACAAAACAATTAATTTTTATCAATTATGATCAGGAAATCAATACAAAAATAAACTAACAGGGGGATTTAAAGTTTGATTTGGTTTGTGATGAAATTAAATATTAAAGTGACAAGAAAAATATATGTTAAAAGACTCTTCCGGTCAAGGATAATCTCGGTCGAATCGTAATCGATCACGGGCATAAAAGATGGGTTTCGAAAAGATCAATTAGTTGGCTTTAACCATGAAATAGCACGATTAAGTTCTTTTTCTAAAGATGGATTTGATTGAAGAAATAGCTAAATCAATATCCTCGATTTCATGACACATTTGTGGAAATAGCCGGCAAGATTTAATCGTTCAAAAGCGTAAGATTTAAAGAACCGACTTTAAACCAAATGTTCACGATAGCATGAAGAATTAGTTCAAAACGAAGAAACCACAAAAACTATAAGAATTCGATTGTCACAAACTTTCCACCGAGTTATGAAATAGCATGAACTCTATGCAAATGACGGTTCATTATAAATTCAAAAACAACAACTGGTCAAATTGCAATAGCTAAAGATATAATGATAAAATATATTGCCGATTACTTTGAAAATTGAATATCGAAAGATAAGTTAAGAACAAAGCCTCACAATTACGATTGGCCTCGATATAATTCCTTGATCGAAAGAAAAGAGAATTAGCTGCTCATAATAGATGAAAAGCAAATTGAAGTTTTTTTCATTCAAACTAAGAGCAGTCAAACAGAAAAAAATAATGTTGAAAACTAAAAGCTTCTAGCCAAAGACGAGATCCCCTTCTGCCCCAATACAAATCCTCAAATAGGATTGAAAATCTCAACTCCTAATTAGGCAAGAGGCCTAACTAAATCAAAACATTAAAATCCCTATGGTTTTAATTCCTAAATTTTCTGATAAAAAAGGAATAGAATAAAATGATAAAGTAGAAAGTTCCTAATTAAACAATAAGTCTTCAATTGGAGTCCAGTTGATCGATCAAGTCCAGATTTGCCTCTGTACACAGCCTCTTAACCTTCACTCCAGGCTAACTTCAAACAGCTGCTCCCTTTTAACTCCAGATTTTCCTCTGTACTCAGCATCTTAACCTTGAGTCCAGGCTAACTTCATTTTTTTGAGATTTCCCCACAGAATCGTCCAATACCTAATTATGCACAATTTAACCACAAAATTAGCAGTAAACCATTCTAAGAGGTAGAATAATTGACAATAAAATATGTTGAATATGCAAGCTATCAATGGAAGAAAGAATATTCCACATCTTGATGCTTATCCATTTAGCATTGCAATATTTTATTTTTGCATATTATTAAATTTTTTTGAAACGTGCTAAATAACCATAATTAAATTGGCCATATGATTCCATTCCCATAAAATTTTTGTCATAGTCTACCTTTAGATGATACTTAATAACCCAATCACATTTTTTTTAACACAAATACATCAATCTTATTTAAATCTATACCACAGACAAAAATAAAATATTTGAATTTGATTTGGACAATTTTGAAGAGCTGATAATTGTTTAAATTATTAGTTTGTATTGTTAATTAAGAATCCAATTAGATGGTAAATGGATGAGCTCAACATGTGAATTCCTTTA
>CATIWQ010005939.1:0-20433 GCA_949673415.1 Euphorbia schlechtendalii
GCTAACAAAAATGAAAGAAAAAAATGTATTGTACCTGTGCGAAATCAAAAGATAGAACTTCCTCAGCCAAGTTGGAATATTCTTTGACTTCAACCTCTTCTAGAGTCAAATACACGTTTACTGATGAATGCAAGAGCAAAAAGGGCGACAATGGATAAGAAAGAGGAAACAGTGAGCAGAGGAGGATGAGAGAAAGAGGAAACAGTGAGCAGAGGAGGATGAGAGAAAGAGGAAACAGTGAGCAGAGGAGGATGAGAGAGAGAAAATGATCATAAAAGAGAAGAAAAACTAACCTGAAAGTGGTTGTCATCGTCGGAAATTAGAGCTCCATTTGATCTCTGCCAAAGAGGGAAGACGCGGCTACAAAGTAAATTAAAAGAGATAGGGTTTATTTCTCCTTTGTTTCCCGCTATATTATGGAGTATTGCGGACGGTTGTTACGTAACAACCGTCCATAATACAAAGGTTATTGCGGACGGTCGTTAAGTAACGACCGTCCGTAATACTATTATAAGTATTGCGGACGGTTGTTACGTAACAACCGTACGCAATAACCTTTGTATTACGGACGGTCGTTAATTAACGACCATCCGTAATACTATTATAAGTATTGCGGATGGTTGTTACGTAACAACCACCCGCAATAACCCTTAATTATCTAATCCGTCATTCTGTCCATAATTTTACAGACGGTTTCTAGTATAACCCTCGCAAATGGTGCGTCCCAATAAGCCATTTTTGCACTAGTGTAATTTACCTTCTAACTAATTCCTTTTCATTCCATAACCATTTAAAGTTTGTATTTTTGTCTTGTATGTTCTATATATGCATGCTTATACATTATCATCTGATAATGTCATAGATTATGTCATGCTTCTTTTTTAATTTTTACATCTTATTTTCTCCCGAACCATTTATTTTTTTGACATGTCACTTTAGAGTTTTTTGTTCATCTCATTTTTATCTTCGAAATGCCATCCATTGTGATATACTTTTTCAAATTTTTTTCCAACTATTCAAATTTGGTAGGAAACTGAATGTTCCTACCACGTAGCTACCACATACTTACTAGATTCCATCTATTTAATTCTAAGACTTAAGTTTGTACATTTGTTTAGTAATCTTGTTCCAATTAGCTAATACAATATATTTGATGTAGATGAGAGGGAGTTGATTTATCTGGAAAAGCATTTGCGTTGATTTGTAGCGACGCTATTCATGCTCGGTATTTTGGTAGGATTCTGGCATTTTTTACTTCCTACCATGTACCTACCAGATTAATAACATCATTGAACAGAACTTTGTCCATCTTTTTACTTTTTGTTGTGCTTTTAATACTAATAATTTGTTTTTTTACTTCCTACCACGTAGTTATCACGTTCTTACTAGTTGAAACAAAGTTTTTGAATGTATCTAGTAGCTAAGTTTTTGAATGTATCTAGTAGCTATATATGGTAGAATGCTATTAAATATATGAAATATGATAGAAATCTGTTACAAACATAAATTTATTATTTTGAACAAAATTTTAATGAAATATAAGATGCCTAGCAAGTTCCTACCATGTTCCTAGCAAGTAGTTACCACATACTTACAAGATTCCATCTATTTAATTTTAAGACTTATGTTTGTACATTTATTTAGTGATCTTCTTCCAATTAACTAGTATAATATGTTTGATGTAGATGAGAGGGTGTTGATTTTTTTGGAAAAACATTTACCTAGCAAGTTCCTACCATGTTCCTACCATGTAGCTACCACATACTTACCAGATTCAATGTATTTAATTCTAAGACTTATTTTTGTACATTTGTTTAGTGATCTTATTCCAATTAACTAATGCAATTTTTTGATATAGATGAGAGGGTGTTGATTTATTTGGAAAAACATTTACCTAGCAGGTTCCTACCAGGTTCCTACCACGTAGCTACCACATACTTACCAGATTCCATCTATTTAATCCTAAGACTTATTTTTGTACGTTTGTTTAGTGATCTTATTCCAGTTAGCTAATACAATTTTTTGATGTAGATGAGAGAGCGTTGATTTATTTGGAAAAATATTTACCTTGCAGGTCCCTACTATGTAGCCACCACATACTTACCAGATTCCATCTATTTAATTATAAGACTTATGTTTGCACGTTTATTTAGTGATCTTGTTCCAATTAGCTAATACAATATGTTTGATGTAGATGAGAGGCCATTAATTTGTCTAGAAAAGCATTTACGTTGATTTGTAGTGGCACTAATCATGGTCAGTTTTTTGGTCAGATTTCGGCATTTTTTTACTTCATACCATTTTCCTACGAGATTAATAACATCATTAAAAAGAATTGTCTTTCTTTTTACTTTTTGTTGTGTTTTTCATACTAATAATTTTTTTTCCTTCCGACCACGTAGCTACCACGTTCTTACTAGTTGAAATAAAGTTTTTGAATGTATCTAGTAGCTATATATGTTAGAATGCTACAAAATATATGAAATATGATAGAAATATGTTAAAAACATAAATTTGTTGTTTTAAACCAACATATAATGAAATAAAAGATGCTTAACAAGTTCCTACCATGTTCCAACCACGTAGCTACCATATACTTACCAGATTCTATCTATTTAATTCTAAGACTTATATTTATTCATTTGTTTAGTGATATTGTTCCAATTAGCTAGTACAATATGTTTTTATGTAGATGAGAGGGCATTGATTTATTTGGAAAAACATTTTCCTAGCATGTTCCTACCACGTAGCTACTACATACTTATCAGATTCTATCTATTTAATTCTAAGACTTATGTTTGTATGTTTGCTTAGTGTGAGCACAGGATTTCGTACCAGCTCGCCCGTTCAATGATGATGGCTTTTTGGGATTTTATCCTTGAATCACATAATTTCCGAGTATCCAGATGTCTCCAAATGGGAATCTTCCTCGTTTTTGAATTCAAAAAGACGTTTCTGATAAAATTATTTATTATTTCCTTTAATTCAAAAATTAATTAAAAAATATGAAAATACACAAAAAATTATGAAAACACCATGAGAAACCAGATCCGGAGCCTGCCTCGCCGCCTTGCCAAGAACTTTGGCAAGGCTCACCAAAGAGCTTGGCGAGGAGCCTCGCCAAACTTTTTTCTGGTGAGCCTCCTCACCAAAATTCCTTGCCTCCTTTGGATTTTTGGGTTTTTTCCTATAAATAGTCAGGAATTTTTCAATAAAAGGGACCGGAAAATATTCAGAGAAAAACTCTTCTTTTAAGAAGCGAAAACATGGACAAACACTACAAAAAAAATATATTCTTTCATCGCTTTCAATATTTTCTTAGATCCAAAACACGTTTGGATCCAAAACTTTTGATTTTCAAATCAACTCTCTTTCATCTATTTCTTCTATTATCTCTTTTTTAAAGAATTCTCAGATATTCTCGGGTCTAAAACAAATTTATAACCCATGTTTGATTATCTTTTGGATAAATAAACACTTGTTTTCTATTCAAACCAAAATTAAATAAAAAACAATGAGGAATGCTCCCGGGGATCATACAGATACGCCGAAGTGGAATCACGCTAAAAGGGTAGGCCTCTAAGTTCCTAGAACTGCAGATTCCGTGCTTATTGTCTACTTCATCTTTTTCTGATCTTATTTGTGGACCTAGAATTTTATTATTATTGTAAATGTTGTAATTTTCTTCTTTTCAAATGTAATTTCTTTATTAATGGAAATTCATATTAGAATACCCCCACGAAGGGAATAAAAATTATTTTTGGATAACAGACCTCACCTCTTGCCATGCCATTTTCACTAATAAAAATAGACCAACATATGTGTAAATAAAAATGAATCATTTTTATTTAAAATAAGAACTTTTAATCGTCAATATTTTAATTAGGCCACACGGGCCTCGCTAAAGACAAATCGAACATACGTGCAAATGTTGTACTAATCAATGTGCTAACCTTTGTGGATGCTGGTTAGATGTATGCCTAGGAATTTATTTTTTTCCTTCGGGTATTGCAAATATTTTTGAGAAAAAGTAATTAATAGATTAGGCGGGTGGTTGCATCCCCCGAGGTTATGTAATCTTTAATCTTAACTTTCCCGCATTTATTTATCGATTTATGTATGGTTTTATTATTTTCCATATGCGCGTTAAATCATGCACAATAACTTCAAAATGACTTAAGTGCAAATATGCGCAATTAAGAAATACTGTTTTCTATAGATGTAATATAGTGTGATCCAATGAGAAATAAGTAACTTATCTCGGACCCAAATCTTTGTGTCTTAGTGGACAGTCCCTCGAACTTTAAGCCTCCCAAGACTCTAATTCCTAGAAAGAGCTAATCCAGGTGGTGACTCCACACTAAGAGATGGTGGATTCGAGTTTGACCAATCTAAAATGTTTTCGCTTTCTCTACCAAACCTTTCCGGGTCCCCGACCCGGTACCCTTTTTTCAAACACCCCTGTGGACCGCGCCTCTCATCTTCGCGCTCTCTCGGCTCATCGCTCCTTGTCGTTCGCTCACACTTAGTGATCTTATTTGAGGTAGCTAATACAATATGTTTGACATAGATGTGAGGGTATTGATTCATTTAGAAAAACATTTGCCTAGCAGGTTCCTATCAGGTAGCTACCACATACTTACCAAATTCCATCTATTTAAATCTATGACTTATGTTTGTATGTTTATTTAGTGATCTTGTTCTAAATAGCTAATACAATATGTTTGATGTAGATGAGAGGACATTGATTTATCTAAAAAAGAATTTGCACTGATTTACAATGACACTATTCATGGTTGGTTTTTTTTGGGGTCAAATTTTGATGTTTTTTTTACTTCCTACCACATCTCAACCAAATTAATAACATCATTTTATAGAACTTTGTCTCTCTTTTTACTTTTTGTTGTGTTTTTCAAACTAATAATTTGCTTTTTTACTTCATACCACTTAGCTACCATGTTTTTACTGGTTGAAAAAAAGTTATTGAATATATTTAGTAGCTATATATGATAGAATGCTTGTAAATATATGAAATATGATAGAAATTTGTTACAAACATGAATTTGTTATTTTGAACAAACTTTCTATGAAATATAAGATGCCTAGCAAGTTCCCGCCATGTTCCTACCACGTAGCTACCACACACTTACCAGATTCCATCTATTTAATTCTAAAACTTATGTTTGTACATTTGTTTAGTGATCTTATTCCAATTAGCTAATACAATATATTTGATGTAGATGAGAGGGCGTTGATTTATTTGAAAAACACATTTACCTAGCAGGTTCCTACCATGTTCCCACCACGTAGCCACCACATACTTACCAGATTCCATATATTTAATTCCAAGACTTATGTTTGTATGTTTGTTTAGTGATCTTGTTTCAATTAGCTAATACAATATATTTGATGAAGATGAGAGGGCGTTGATTTATCTAGAAAAGCATTTGTGTTGATTTGCAACAACGTTATTCATTGTCAGTTTTTTGGTCGGATTCTAACTTTTTTACTTTCTACCATGTCCCTACCAGATTAATAACATCATTTAACATAACTTTGTCTTTTTTTTATTTTTTGTTGTATTTTTCATACTAATAATTTATTTTTTACTTCCTACCACGTAGATACCACGTTCTTACTAATTGAAAAAAAGTTTTTGAATGTATCTAGTAGTTATATATGGTAAAATGCTAGTAAATATATGAAATATGATAGAAATCTATTACAAACATAAATTTGTTGTTTTAAACAAGCTTTCAATGAAATATAAGATGTCTAGCAGGTTCCTACCATGTTCCTACCACATTTCTACCATATATCGAACAATTGAAAAATAATATCAAAAAAGTGTATCATAATAGATGGCATTTTGAAGAAAAAAATGAGATGAACAAGAAACTCTGAAGTGGCGTGTCCAAAAAATGAACGGATTAATAGATAATGGTAAAATAAGATGAAAAAATTAAAAAAAATGACATAATTGTTGATGTCATCAGTTGGTAGTGGATAAGAACATAATACATAGGAACGTATAGAATGTGAATTTGAAACTTATTCTGTTAAAATAGTTATGGACCAAAACTTGGGTTGATATAATTCCTAAATTTTGGTACATTAATATAATTGTCCCTTTAATTTTCTTCTCCTCATAGTAGTTATGGATATAAAAAGTTAAATAAACTTTCCTTACCCATTCCAAATACACATCAAGCTCACTATTACCTTTAAATGAAGAAATCTAAAATTTAATGGCATTAAGATTATCATCTTGACATGGTCATCCCCTAGAACTCCTTTGTGATTTCGAATCATATTACTCTTCCTCTATCATCCTCAAATTTGTTCTCTGTCTTCTATTGCTTAGGCTTTCTTATAGAACTTTTAACCCTTAATTATTTTATTTGATGTGCCATTTTAAACATTTGATGTTGCAACTTATCCATTTCTCCTATAAAAGCACCCCTTTATACTTTTGGATCCTCCTCATAAGAGGATTCTTCATCCTTATGAGACATGGTTAGAAAACTTTTTATAAAAAGCAAGAAAAGAATGAAATCAAATAACTCACAACATGATCCAAGATCTTTTGTATTATGTTGATGGAGATCAATATATCAAGTCAAAAAAATATCGAATAACCAGAAGAAAAAAGTAATAAAAGAAATGATAGCAGAAATTAAAAATCTACTAAAATAAGAAATAATGAGACGAGACACAATGTTTATGAACGATATAAGATTGGGTAGATAGTGTTTAATAAAATATGACTGTTTCAAAAAAAATTGGCTAAGTTTGTATGATAATAATATAAAAGTAAGTTCTTGCCAATAAATATTCCAAATCTTGAACTTTTTTCAATGCTTTCTTTTTTGTTATACTCTGTCTTGATTTACAGAACAAATATTTCTTTTCTTCTTTGTTTTTTTATTTTTTGAGGAATTAAAAATAAGAACATTGTAACTTATAAGCACAATAAAAAAAAAGCAAGACTCAAACCATACAAAAAAATGAATAAAGAAACTTCAACGAACATATGAAATCTAGATGCCAAATGATGCAAAACTCGATGAACAAAGATAATAATAAAGAAACTTAAACAAATCTAGGTTACTAGAATTTTGAATTTATTTTTCAATAGATTAGAGAACAAATTTTAAGGTAGAGTCTTCTGGGAAGTTTTAGATCTTTCTCTTAATAATCCAATAACTTTTGAATTGCAAGAAACCAATATTTATAGAGAAAGTTGAAAGAATTAGACTTGGCAGAATTCAAACCTCAATTCAAACCATACTCTGATACCAATAGATATGAATCCAGATATGCGAAGCACACTCCGAACTTGAGAGTTTTCCCGATTGTGAATTGAGATTGATGAGACATAAAGAAATCAAGATTTTTTATTAGAAAATAGATTTATGAAATGATATATATTTGCAATAGCATAATAAACCCCAGCATATAAAACGAACAATCAAGCTAACATATAATAAACCAAACCATTCGAATTGGATGAAAGAACATGTTATGTGATTGATTCTAAATTAGCCACAACAATTGATCACAATCTAAATAAGACTTTAAAAACAAGATCACAATCACTCGCATTCAAATAAGAAGTTGAAACTCTACAAAGGAATTATGAAATATTATTAGGATTTTTACTTAATTTGGTTTTGATTTATTTTCTGATGCTACAATTTAGAGGATGATAATTATATATTTATGCAATGATATGTATGTTATTAATTCGAGATTGGGCTATTGTAACATCCATTTAAAATATTTAGATATAAACATGTACAATATAATAATATATAAATTTATGACTGGAAAATATATTACACTATTGTAAACGAACATAAAAATATATTATTTATGTTGTATCCAAACACATGAAAATATTTTATTTTCTAGTAAAATATTTTCTTTTGCATAATATTTTTCCCTATACAATATTTACCTGCAAACAATTGAGGCTTTAGAATTCACTTATTTTCAATAGTCTTATTTCCTTGAGACATGGCATCTTCATTTTTCTTCTATCACGCGTAACTAATCATTCCTTTTAAACACTTAATTTTCAAAGTTATAACAATTTTTCATTTGAATTACTTAGGCTCCTAGTCTTCATAAAATTATCTCATATATTTATTGTAACTTAAAATTCCTTGAAGCTCATTCTTGTAATAACACTTGGACAAGAAATATCATAATGATCTAAGCTGCCACTTGAGCTAAAAATTGGCTCTCACTTGTCCCAATACATCGTTAGGTTCTCGGTTCATCTAAAGGACAAGATCCCTTTAATAAATATGATCATTTATGAACCAAATCATTTGAAATATTCTCATTTGAAGATATATAATAAACATTAGATTTAAGAGTCATATTAAAAGGAAATGATTTTTCCCAATACGTTCAATCTTTGAAACTCATTTTCCAACAGAATTACATATTGTGATTCAAATTATTACATCTCCATCCATATTCTTCTCTTAAAAAATGTTAAAAAGAGTTATTGTTTAAATATTTTATAAGATTATGAATGATACTACATCGTTTCCTTCATGCAGGTCTTTTTAGCTTTTAAGTCATGTTCCTTTATTAGTCATTTTAGATTTTCAATGCATATTTTATCATTTTTTCTCTAATTTACCCTTATATTAATTATGAGAGATATATAAAATTGGTTGAATCTTAAGTTAGTAATCAAGAAGAAAGAGAAATTTAGTATAATAAAGTAAATGAGAAATTAGTCAATTTAGTAGTGTAACAAAATTTTTTATTGATTTTGATGAAAATTTTAAAAGAACATGCATAAAGGAATGAGGGTAGTATATTTAACTATGATTTATTGATAAATACTAAAAGTGAGATAATAATCAATAATAAATACGATCATGTTTTATCTTTTACACATAATTTTCATCATTAATTTATTAGCAAACTCATTATTTTTTTACATTGAAAATTTGATAAAGTTAAGGGTAAACAAAAAAGTATCATGTGGTTTTGGTCATTTTCAAAAGGGGGCCTATGTGGTATTAGAAGTCGCAAAATGAGGTCTCTAGTTTCGCATCGTTAGCTATTAAATAATGACGTGACACGGGGTAAATTTGAAAACCCCAATTTTTATCATCACTTCCATCTCCTCAAACCCTAACACCAACCAATTTCATCAATCCATTTTCACTTGTAGTTTCTTGTAGAAATCAACTCTCTCAAATGCTCATGAACCAAACCTCACAGATTGCTCAACAATGAACAACAGCGAAGCATAATTGAAAAGTGAACGCTCACCGATTAGCAAGCTCAACAATACAAAATATATAATGATTGATACATCAAAATTAAAATAATTGGTTTTGGAATTAAAACTAAAATTTTAAATTATCTAACCTTCAGAGATTACGATTAAATAGGTTTTATTTGAACAGTCAACGACAAAATTATCTTCAATAAAAAATAAAATTTAACCCACTAAAATGTTCGGGTCACGAGGTCAACAGAAAATAAACACACTAGATACATAGTAGGTTTTTAATGTGATTCAGTTCGTTCATGTCACCGGGTCGGGTTTGTTCAGCCCGCTACTTGAACCTGTCCTACAACACTAGATAAAAGAGATTGATTGATTAGAAAATGTAGGCATAAGATTTGATTAAAGGAGAAAACAAGCGTAGTAACAGCACTGAGGAAGTCGAAGAAGAAGTAGTTTCGAGCTCAGAGAGGGAGACGCCATGGATGTCCAACGGAAGAAGAAAAGTCATCTATTTTTTATTTTTTTATATAAATAATGCCATGTATTTCTGATGTGGACACATAGTTTTAGATATAAGCATGTTTGGTTTTCACGCATTGGTCTGAGAGTGGTTAAGTGTGATGGAGGGAGTTCGTAAATGAACTTTTTCAAACATGAGGGAGCAATAGAGACCTCCACAAAGGTTAGAACACTAGGTGGAATGACCATACATGGGGGAGCCAATGATGCATTTACCCAAGCTAAAATAATATATTCTTTCAATTTTCAAGAAACATGTAAACACATCAGAAGAAGTAATTCTATTCCCACTCGAAGCAAATAATTGATCACTTGTTAAAGTTAATGATCAAATACATGGTTTTGAACATCGAATTGGCTAGTCTGACCAGGTTTGATAGAAATCGGTAATGGGTCCCATTAGATTTCCATGAGTGGATGATGTTCTACCCACGTAGCGATCGTGAGGCGTTGGCTTTGTCAGATAGGGTGTAGGTGTTTTCGAGAATGAGAGAAAATAAATTCTTAGAAAGACACAAGGCCTAAACCTCTAGCCTATGTTACGTAGTTACCACCCGGATCAACTCTTCCAGGAAATTCAGTATAACCTAGATTTGTTAAGCCTAAACCGCAACATCAAAGATTCGAGTCCGGATGAGTTACCCACTTCGTCGTTTTTTAGTTAAGACTAAAATAATTGTTGAAATATCTTAAATGTGGTGATGTGCTTGTAATCTAAACTCAAATAATGATGAAGTAGACAACTCATCCAGGCTCGAATCTCTATACTATGGTGTGGTTTAGGCTTAACAGATATAAAATATACAGAATTTCTCGGAAGAGATGATCCGGGTGGCAACTACATAACATAGGCTAGAGGCTTAGACCTCGTGTCTTTCCAAGACGTTATTTTCTCTCGTTCTCGAAAACCCACATGCCCCATCTAATGGGGCCAGTGCCTCGTAGTCGTTACTCTGCTAGAACGTTGTCCACTCATAATTTCAATTCAAATTCACTTTAGTAATTCAAATTTTATTTTTTTTAATTTTTAAAGAATTTGGTTTGAATTTTTATTTGTTGGACTCAGCCCTAAAGATTGCTCATCAATCTTTGAGTTAAGGTTTTGATGATGTTAAACATGAAAAAAAAACAATCTATAAATCAATACTATAGTTAATATTTTATTCAAATTAACTAAGGTTAGCTAAGTTTAGTTTAAACTATGTATGCTGTCTTAATTACACTTAGGATATTTGTATTGAATACTAGTTGCTGAGTTAGTAACTCAACAAATGAGAAAAGAAATAATTTAGCATTCATTTGTACTATATCTTGCGCTGAGTATTATAGGTTATCTGTTATAACACTGTATACTTTCAACTCTTTGTTAATTTTGTGCAGATCCCAAAGATGATGCGGCGCTGAAATAAAAAAGGAATATTTAAGTGGTTCCAAAAGAGAAAATCTGCCAGTACGGAAATGTCAGCCTGTCCATACTAAAATCCAAGATTCAACAGACATTCTCACCATATTTCAGAGCAAGCTGCACTATACTGCCAATGTTAGGATGATTAACCATGCAATGTAGTCCACATAGCATTTTGTGCCTAATCTCACAAGTGTAGAATCAAGAGAAGATCAAGGCATGGTGATAAAATCATATCTACGGTTTAATCTCGTAGAGTAAAGAATTAATCTCACACGTCAGTGGTTAAAAATATCTATCACAAAAGATTCAAACCTGTCTCTAATAGGAAGAATTTTGAAGACGTAACAAGAAGAAATATAGAAGAATTAAATGATTTAAGGTACAAGTTTTCAACAACTATCTTAGCATTCTCATATAAATAGAAGACAAAAGATAACGTTTGAACTTGGTGAATACACTTGGAATTTCTAACTACTAAAGCTTTGCCAAATTTACTCAGCAAACAAAGAAATTCCCAAATTAGAAGAACTAGAACAAGTCATCACTATGTTCTTCACTCAATTAATCAAATCTCAGAAAAGCTTTATTAGATCTTTGTAAAAGGGGATAACATGTTATAATTTTTTATCTTAGATTGGAAACTATAATTCTCTGAGTGATAACGGATTTAAGAAGGGTGCTTAAATCTGTTTGTGGATAGAATAGCTTAAAGGTACTCGCTTGTAAGCTACCCATTATTAAAGCTTCTCTGCCTATTTAAAGGAGTGATAATAGTGGAATAAATCTCGGAGAAGGTATCCGAGGACTGGAGGTATAAATCCTTTATTTGTATGTCTTAACTCTATTTCTTCACTTTACTTAGCATAGAATTAGTTCAGCATGAATTCATTTCATACTTGTGTTTTATCTAAGTGTTTTAGTTAGTGCTGAGGAGTTTATTCTAACTAAGCAAAGTCTGTCAAACTAAGACTTAGCTCAATTTGTGAGTTATATTTTACAAACCCTATTTTCTTAATCATTTATCATTTAAAAGAAGCTTTCACTTAATCGAATCCATTTAAAGAACATAAAAATTGACCTAGAAATAATTTAGGACATTCAACCCCCAATTTGTCTGTGTTATTAAGCCTAACCTATTAAACATGTTGTATGCCCTAGAGGCAATTAGGGTGATATATCTTATAGTTAAAATGTACAAACGGTTTCAGATTATTATTAATAATAATTAAGGCATCATTGTTGCTTATCAATGTTTTCAATTTATTTATGTATCTCTCTGGTATCATATATGTATAGTATTATAAATATGCGCATTGATAAGATAAATTCCGTGACTACTTCATAGCGTATAAGTGCGAGGACATAGTGGGAGCTATGTGATGTGAGAACTACATATATATGTTACCATGAATATTCTAAATATCTCTAGTCATAGTTTCATTGAGAAAGGAGATCAATGGAATGAACATACTTGCATGTGTAGGCTTACTCTTTGGATTAGATCCAAGCAACCAATCTCACAAGCTGAAGGTGGTAACTTGAGTTAACACATGAATTTACTAGGGTAATATAGGAGACCGCTATAAGACAAACACTAGGAAATAACTATATCCATGTGTTGGTTTCATGTCTTATTGAAGTAGCAGTACAAGTATCCTTAGACCTGAGATATTGGTTAGCTTGAGTAGGAGTTTCTCTACTTTGGGTCATACTTATTCATACCCTAACAATCAGGATGATATGGGTGATTATGGGTATAGTGATGATCACATGTTTGTAAGCCAAGTAGTCAATATGGGATCCATCGCTTCTAATATAGTGATATAATAGGAGATGTACCTTAGGGCCCTTTATTGAAGTGACACACTCATAAACCTCTGATCAGAGTATATGATTGATAGAACAAATTTCTAGTTAATCTTGATACATAATAGCTGAGTTGTGTTCTTCATGAACAAGTCTAATTACAAGATAGCTATGACTATTACATGAGCTGACACTTAATCCAAGCTCAATAAATTGGATGCTACTTTACTTTATGGAAGGAGTGTATTGTATTGGTTACTACTGTAGAACCGAATCAAGTCACAAGCATGTGATGTTCCAAGTATCGAGGGATCATACGCCTTTGCTAGAAAGCTCATTTGATTATCTAGAGCTATCACGTTCCATATTGGTCTGGAACATTGAGCCTAAAGTTTCTTAGATGGGAAGCCAAGTTTAGGTTAACCTCTAACTACTCAATACTTTGGGATCCTATCAGATCACACACTTTGGGTCTTTACCGGACTAAGTAAAGAACCTATAGATTGGGTCTATGCCAAAAATATTTGTTTGTCGAATTCGTTAGAAGAATTATTAATTAGTTTGAGCAAATTAATAATTGAAGGAAATAAAGAGAAAATAGGGAAAAATGCACAGAGCGGAGCAAGGGAATTTTTCCTGTTGCGAGTGGGCCCCAAACGAGCATGGGATGTTTGGAGTTGGGCTTATGCAACTGCCTCGCGAGTTGAAAAGCTCGCAGGTCGCTAGCGTGCAGGGAAAACCTACTCCTGGTAGTAGGCTGTAGACTCGCAAGCGCGCAACGCACGAGCTATGCGTAAGCCTACAAGATAGGGCTTGCTTAAAGGCCCGCAAGCCCAAGCTTGCATCATAAGGCAATCTCGATAGGGCTTGCCTTATCGTAAGGGGTGGTGTGTTAGACCATGGGTCTAAGTGACCTGTGTAGTTAACCCGCTTGTGGGATGGGAATATTCCCATCCCATTTTGAGTTTTAGGGGGAGTCTAACACTCCCCCTTTTCCCTATATATAGGCCCCCAATTCTTTTTATTTCACATAACACAAAATATTTCAGCTCAGCTTTTCTTTCTAAGTTCGACATCTCTTTCATCGTTTGTTGTGCGAGATCCTTCACGAGCTTCTCATAACAATGAAGAATTTCTTTAGAAGGCTCTTTAAATTTGAAGAGAGTCTTCTCAGTTTATATTTTCAGGTTAGTCTTCGAGTAGTCTAGCAACTGCTGTCTACTAACGGGTTCCACCTATAAGAGGTTTTGGTCGGTGAAGATTCGTGTGGGTCAATCATAGAGGCTATCCTACTTTGGAGGCTCATGCTAATGAAGTTCTACTGAATTGCTCTATGGGAATGCCGTTTCCAAAAGAGAAAGTGAACCACGCGTCAACTGGTACCGTTTAATACTTAGATGCTAGGTTTCTTTTATAAGCTTTATAAACCTATTAGCATCTATGGAATATTTTAACTTAGATTATATTAATCATGGAATGCTTAGGAGATTTAGATTATATTAATCATGGAATGCTTAGGAGATTTAGATTATATTAATCATGGAATGCTTAGGAGATCCTTTAGGTTAATTTTAAACTTTGAAATTTCACCTTGCTATGTTGCATGTTCAATAACTGTCAAGTGGTATTAGAGCCTACCTTATGCCATGCGTGATTTATTATAATATGTTAAAATGATATTTTCTATGAATTGATTAAAGCATGCTATGCATGGCTTAGGTTTCAATTCCTGTTATAGACAATGATGTGATAACTAGATTAAGGTTTTGCTCAAACTTAGTCTAGGTTATTATCATATAAATTAGCAATGTTTTACCACACATGTAAATGTTTTATTTGAGAGTCATATCGTACTTCACTTAATTAAAGAATGAAATCTTTAAATCATAGTTATCCGTGGTACAACGAATCGATGTGCCTGTGGTTATTTTGGCAAGGATTGGACTTGGCTGCTCATTCACTTTAAGAGGGAATCTCCTACTTGGAAATCTCCATTGATATTAGATTCAAAAGTACCCAAGTGACTTTTATGAATTAGTCAATTTCTAGTATGGGAATTTGATTCCACATATGGTTTTACAAAAGTGGTTTAAGTTGTTAAATTAAAACTTATAGGTATAGGTGCAATGACTTAAACATGGACCTTGTTTGTTTTGCATTCTATGTGGAGTCTTGGTATAATGGAATGATTATGATATACCAGTCTCGAGCATGTTCCCTTAGAATTAATAATTCTAAATAGCCTTGAATTTTACTTTCATAATCATATTCATTGTGTAAGACCTAGCCTATGGTGAGACCAATGACACTAATAAAATCCCCACAACAATATTAAGGCGGTATATAGTCTTCCTGTCATAAGTCATGATACGAACCTTATTAAAGGATGTAAGCACATGTACAACATGCCTTCCCTTAACATGTGTTTGGTCAGGAGACTAGATAGGTTAATGCAAAATGGGTTAGTTTTCCATATTATTGGAGCTAATGCTAGATTGAAGATAAATTTGAAGAATTGTGTGATTGGGTATGCACATCTTAGCAATTGCATGAGAAGCAAATGAACGGGTTCCAACCATGGTTATCTTGTTATGACATGACTTGTTTTAGCGGGGGTCATGATGAGTGGCTATGGATGCTACCTAATAAGGAAAATTGGTTGAACCATATTCCCGAACTTAAATAGAAGGGAATATTTGAATGTTGAGAAAATAATAGGAATTAAGTGTTTAATTAAATACCTTATATTAAATGCATATACTAATGTCTAAACAAAATCTATATTATATCTAGGTTTAACAATGATCCGAGCATAATCCTTCCCTCAATTCTTGACAACAAACTAGATGTTTTAAACTTTACTGATTATTTCAGGGCGGTGAGGATAGTCCTTAGATCTGAAAGGATAGCTTATGTATTAGATAAGCCCATCCCTAATGAGCCTGATGTTGAAATCAATGCCAATGAACATGAGGCATGGGAGAAGCACAGAAAGGATCATGAAATAGTAGCATGCATAATGCTGGCAACCACGAATTCTGAGCTTCAAAAACAGCATGAGAGCCTGGACCTTGATGCCATGATTCTACATCTTCATGAGCTCTTTTCAGAGCAAGCCATGTCCAACAGATTTGATACATCAAAACTCTTATTCAAAATCAAGATGCAGGCTGGCACTTCAGCACCATAGCATGCTCTTAAACTATTTGGTTATATAGAGAAGCTGACTCGACTAGGTTTTGTGATGGATCACGAATTATGTGTGGATCTGATTCTTGCCTCATTAATTGATAGTTATTCATAATTTGTGACTAATTATTATATGAACAACTGCCTGAGTTGGTCAACATGCTCAAAATGGTAGAGCCTAAGATTTGAAAGGATCCAAATGATTTACTTTTGGTTGAGAAAACCAAACCTTCCAAGGGTGGGTCCCATTTTGGAAAGGGTCGGAGTACAAAGAAGAAAATAAGTAAGAAGAAGAAAAGTAAGAAAGGAATTGTAAATATCTCCTTCTGATGTGGCAAGGCCGGCCATTGGAAGAAGAATTGCAAGGTTCAGATTTCTAAACAAGTGAAGAAGAAGCCAAGTGAGGCATCTACTTCAGATATGCTCATGATAGAGAGTTTCTCTACAGTTCCCTATGATTTTACTTGGGTATTAGATATTAGTTGTGGTACTCATATTTGTACTTCTATGCAAAGATTGTGGAATAGTAGGAGGCTTGCAAAGAGGAATATGGACCTAAGAGTTGGAAATGGAACACGAGTTACTACAATCGCTGTATGGACAAATAGCCTTTGTTTGCCTAGTGGCCTAGTTTTAGTTTTGAACAATTGTTATTATATTCATGCTATCACTAAGAATATTATTTCTGTTACGCGTTCAGTAATCGAGGGATTTGAAATTTTATTTTCTAATAATAAATGTCAAATTCGATGTGATAATGTTCTTTTTGCTTGTATCTGTTGATGGAATTTATGTTCTAGATACTAAAATTGAAATTCTGAATATGAACATTGTTAAGAAATCGAGATTGTATAATGAGAAATCCTCATACTTATGGCACTGTCATCTAGGCTTTATAAATGAGACTCACTTAATTAAGTTACACAAAAGTGGAGACTTAGGCCCAATGAAATGGGAATCCTATAGTGCGTGCGAACCTTGTTTAAAGGGGAAGACGATTAAGAAACCTTCTAAAGGAAAGGGGTAGCATGCCACTAGTACTTTGGAAATAATACATTCTGATGTATGTGGTCTAATGAGTGTTAAGACACATGAGTGTTTTGTTTACTTCATAACCTTTATAGATAATTACTCACAATATGGTTATTTATACCTTATGAGGCACAAGTCTAAGAGTTTTGAGAAATTTAAAGAGCTCAAAATCGAAGTAGAGAAACAGCTTAGGAAAAGTATCAAGACCCTTCGATCTGATCAAGGTGGTGAATACTTTAGCCAAGAGTTTCAGGATTATCTAAGGGATAATGGTTTATCCTAGTGGACACCTCCTTATACACCCCAACATAATGGAGTGATAGAAAGGAGAAATCGAACACTACTCGATATGATTTGATCTATGATGAGCCAAGAAAAACTCAACAGATCTTTTTTAGAGATTATGCACTTGAGAGCGCAGTTTATATTCTAAACAGAGTGCCCTATAAATCAATTGATCATACACCATATGAATTGTGGTATGGTAAGAAACCCTCTCTTTCTCACCTTAGAGTTTGGGGATATCCTACTTACGTAAATAGGACGAGTTCAGATAAGCTGGGTGATAAGTTTGACAAGTGTCTGTTTATACCCTAAGGAGACTATAGGGTATACCTTCTTTGATCCAAAGGAATAAAAAGTCCTTGTTTCCAGAAATGCTCAATTCTTAAAGAAGGAGCATATACTTGTGAAAGCTAGTGGAAGCAATCTTGAGTTAGGCACTCAAACAGACAATCAATTGATTATACCTACCCATGTTACATAAGATAGTATAACCATGGAACAACCTACTATAACACCGACATTGCGTAGGTTAAGCTAGGCTCTAATCACTTCTAAGTGATACTCATTTCTCATCATTGATGATAAACATATCTTCCTTATGGAAGATAACAAGCCCAAGACTTACAAGGAGGTAATGGAAGGCTCAGATTCAAACAAATGGTTTGCAGCCATGAGGTCAGAGATGGACTCCTTGTAAGAAAATCAAGTCTGGAGCTTGATTGATAACCTAAGTGGGATTAGGCCCATAGGATGCAAGTCTGGAGCTTTGACTATGGAGTCTATTTTTGGGCCAAGGCTTGCTTATTTGGGCTTTAACGATAACATAGTTACCTACAAAGCATGGCTGTTGCAAAAGGTTACAATAAAAAAGAAGGCATTGACTATGATGAAACCTTTTCACCAGTGGACATGCTGAAGTTTATCAGGATACTCCTTACCATCATCACTCTTTAGGATTATGAGATTTGGCATATGGATGTGCAAATAACATTGCTTAACAGGAATCTGGACAGGGATGTGTATATAGCACAACTTGAGGGTTTTACATCCAAGGATGGCTCGAAGGTATGCAAGTTGCACAGGTCCATTTATAGACTTAAGCAAGTATCAAGGAGTTGGAATATTAGGTTTGACGAGATAATCTGAGAAATTGGTTTTGTGTCAAACGCTAATGAGCCTTGTGTATATAAGAAGGCTAGTGGGAGTGAGGTCATTTTCCTTGATAGGAAACGATATTCCTTTTCTTCAAATAGTTAAATCATGGTTGTCAAAGAAGTTCTACATGAAAGCAACTTTTATACTTGGTATAAAGATATACCAAGACAGATCTAGAAGGTTGCCAGGTCTTTCGCAAAGTAAATACATAGACAAGTTTTGGCTCGATTTAACTTTGAATAGTCAAGAAAGGGTTATCTCCCAATGTCTCTAGGATTAACCTTTCTAAATCTGAGTGTCCAAGAACACAAGAGGAGAGACTTTGCATGAATAAAATATCCTATGCCTCCACGATAGGATCCATCATGTATGCTATGGTATGCACTCGGCCTAACGTCTCACATGCGTTGAGCGTCACTAGCAAATTTCAATCTGACCCAGATGAGAAGCACTGGATGGCCATTAAAATCTATCCTTAAGTACTTACGTAGGACTAAGACTATGTTTTTAGTATATGGAGAAGGTGATCTCTCTTTGGAGGGATACATTGACGCTAGTTTTCAGTTTGACAAGGACTATTATAAGTCCTAGTCGGGGTATGTCTTTATGTTATATGGAGGGGCTGTTCTTTGGAAAAGTTTCAAATAGGATACAACTTCCGATTCAACCACATAATCTGAGTATATAGCTGCTTCAGAAACAGCTAAGCAAGCTGTCAGGCTTAAGGGATTTATTGGTGATCTCAGTATGGTGTCAAGCATTGTATATCCGATAGCTGTCTATTTTGATAACAATGGGGCTATTACTCAGGCAAAGGAACTATGTTCTCGTGAGAGAAAAAACATGTAATCAAAAAGTAACATCTCATTCAAGAGATAGTAGCCAGGAATGATATAGATTTAGAATACATCCCAACGGATGAGAATCTCTCGGATGAGCTAACTAAGCCATTAACTCAAATTAAACATGACCATCATGTTAACGAGTATGGTATAAAGTACATGGTAATTGGCTCTAGTGCAAGTGGGAGATTGTTAGACATGATGTATACCCTAGAGGTAATTAGGGCGATATATCTTAATTAGTTATAATGTACAAACGATTTCATATTATTATTAATAATAATTAAGGAATATTTGTTGCTTATTAGTGTTTTCAATTTATTTATGTATCTTGCTAGTATCATATTGTGAGCACGGGATTTTGTACCAGCTCGCGCGTTCAATGATGACGGCTTTTCGGGATATTTATCCTCGAATCACACGATTTTCGACCGTCTGACGATCTTCAAATGGGAGTTCTCCTCATTAAAAGTTATGCTTGGGACCCTAAATAAATATTTAAAGGCTTAAAATATTTTTAAGGGACATAAATAAATATTTCAAGGTTCAAAATAATTTAATTAAATCATTTTATATTTTTTTATTATTTCAAAAATTAATTAAAACAATTAAAAAATAAAAAAATAAAAAAAATAAATTAGAGGGAATGGCCCATGAAAATCATATTTTCATGGGCCACCTCGCCGGCGAGGGTCGAGGGTACATACCTCGCTGGCGAGGGTGGCCAAAAAAATATAAAAAAAATTTTCACCCTATAAATAGGGGGAATTTTCAGAGAAAACGGGGGCTGAAAAATTCAGAGAAAATTCTCTCTGTCAGATAAAAAAAATACAAACAATATTTCTTACTTTCTTCTAATTTTTTCTCAAATCCAAAACACCTTTGGATCCCGAATCTCTTCATCTTAAAATCAAATTTCTTCATCTATTTTTCTT
>CATIWQ010005951.1:0-15945 GCA_949673415.1 Euphorbia schlechtendalii
GTGTGTGTGTGTGTGTGTGTGTGTGTGTGTGTGTGTGTGTGTGTATGTGTATTACAGAGAATGATAAACATCATAATACATTGAATTCATCTTATATAAATAATTTTTTATAAAAATAAATTAGTTGTAATTTTCGAGCAAGCTTAAAAATCATCTAAAAATAAAACAAATATAATTCAATGAAATATTTGCCGAGTTCCCATAAACTGGATTGCTATTTACCGTCCAAAATTACTCAATACCTCCCGCATTACTTACAAATATTGCCCTTAAAATACACGTTTCGTTTACTTTTCACTCTACAAATTAACACCCATTTTTACAACATTAACAACAACGTTAACGTCTCTTTCAACCTTACTCGTCCACTAGCTCCCCTAAATTAAACCCTTCAACACCAACATCCTCTGATAAGATATATGGTTAATTTACTTAGTTTTAAACTGTAACTATACTCTTATACTTTGTTCATACCATAGCTATACTTAGGCTTTGTGACCGTTAGAATAAGAAGGGCAGAAATGACCTTTCACCTAAATAACTATAAAAGAAGCTGTAAAGGTTACGGGTTAGTCAGTATGAAAGAAAATCATTTCTCTGTATCTTTGAGCTTTCTAAAGGCTCCTCTTTCAATCTCAATTTCTTAGTTCTTTTGTTCTTGTAATCGATTCAAGTTTAATCGATTTCTTATGATGGTATCAGAGTGTAGATCTCTGTTCTAGTTCACTTTCGCAATCAATTTTGAATTCAGAATCTGTTTTTTGGTTAGTTCTTGAATATGACAAGAAATCAGCCACATATAGATGAAAATAGTCCCTTTTACTTGCATCCAGGTAAGAATCCTTCTCTAGTCTTGGTTACATTGCTTCTTGATAAAGGAAATTATCATTCTTGGGCAAGATCCATGAAAATGATGTTGTTATCAAAAAATAAAGTAGAATTTATCAATGGATCAATCGAAAGACCTAGCAATGATAGTCCTATGTTTAGCGTATGGAAGAGGTGTAATGATATGGTTCTTTCATGGTTAATAAAGTCTTTATCTCCTTCTATAGCTCAAATGACTTTAAACTTTGATTTGGCTAACTCTTTGTGGAGTAGTTTGAAAGAACAATTTTCTCAATCAGTTGTCTATAAGTTAGCAGATCATCAAGAAGAGATTTTCACTATTTCACAGGGAATTAGATCAATTTACTGAATGTTTCACTTCTTTACAGAATCTTTGGGATGAATATAGCAAATTGAATCCTCTTCCAATTTGTTCCTGTAGTGGTTGAAACTGTAATCTTAGTACTACGATTAGTAGAGCCTATGAGTCAAATCAAGTATTCTATTTCTTGAGAGGCCTAGATAAGTCATTTGCGAATGTTAAGTCTCAAATAATGGTGATGGGGCCTTTACCTAATATGAATAAGGTGTTTTCGCCAGTACTTTAATATGAAACTCAAGTTTTAGTGGAGGATAAGGAATCTGAATCTCTAAATGATATGATTGCTTTTGTTGAAAGAGGAAATAGCAACAAGTTTTGTAATCTTGGAAATAGTGGCAATGTTGGAAACATTGGGAATGTTAATGTAAGAAATTTTGGGAATAATACCTTAGGAAATGGTGGCAGCAATGGTTCGAGTAATTTTGGAAACAATGGGGGATTTGGTTAGTATAATGGTAGAAATTTCTGGAGACATGGTAAAGGAAAGTGTTCATTCTGTAATGGTAATAATTTTGTGAACAATTGCTGGTGCAAAAATGGATATCCACCTCATATTCAATAGAAGATTAACAGAGTGAATCTTGTTTTGAGTGGAGAGGATTTCCTTGGTCAAGGTTACATTGAGTAGGATCTTTATGAAAAAAATGAGAATATCAAAGATGGTCAGTTTCTAACACTAGTGATGCTTTTACTCCTAATCTAATGAGCCAGATGGTGCAAGCCTTTCAACAGATGAAAGAAGAGGCAGGGAGTACTTCCATGAAGAATTCATTTGCACCAACAACTAGGATTGTGCCAGTTCAAAATTTGTCTGAGATTTTAGAGAACCATGCTCTTACAATAACTTCAGGTAACATTTATGGTTCTGTTAGTTGTTTAAATAATGCAATTAATACTTGATTGGTAGATACAGGAGTTAGTTGTCATATTATGTATTCTATGAATAACTTTAAGAATGTTAAGTCTGTGAGCAATTGGAATGTTATGTTGCCTAATAACATGAAATTAGGTGCCACTCATATAGGAGAAGTTCATTTAACTAACAAACTGATTTTGTATGATATCTTGTATGTTCCTACTTTTAAGCATAATTTGATTTCAATCACTAAATTAACTACTACACTTAACTATGAGTTGCTATTTTCTGTTGAAAGTTGTGTTATACATGAAGCTATGACTAAGAAGAGGATTGGTTTAGCTGAAGTATCCAATGGACTGTATCAATTCAATGCTACTGCCTGTAGTGATGCCTTATTTAGTAAAAACTTAGTTTTTTCCATTGGTTGTAATAAAGAAGACTTATGGCATTATAGATTAGGGAATTTATCAAATTTTAGAATGCAAGTTTTAACTCAACAATTTCCTAACATAAATGTTTCCTCTAATTTGGTTTGTGATATTGGCAATGAAGTTAAACTGAAAAAATTACCTTTTCCAGTTTCTAAGTCTGTTTCGAATGGCATTTTTGATTTAGTGCATTTTGATATTTGGGGACCCGGAACTATTTCCTTGGATGGTTATAAGTATTTAATAACCATTATAGATGATTTTACTATATTTACATGGACTGTTATGATAAAGGATAAAGGTGAAACTTCAAATGTTGTCAAGAATTTTTGTAGAATGGTAAATATGCAGTTTGAAAAGCATGTTAAAGTAGTTAGATCTGATAATGATCCTGAATTTAATCTAATTTCTTTTTAAGCTCAAAATGGTATAAAGTATCAAAAGTCCTGTGTTGAGACTCCACAACAAAATGGTTTGGTGGAGAGGAAACATCAGCATATCTTAAATGTAGCAAGGACTCTAAAATTTCAAAGCAAAGTTCCAAAAACTTTTTGAAATTTCTTTTTTGGTCATGATGTTCATTTGATAAATAGATTAACACCTTTACATTCAAATAAGAGTCCTTATGAGTTATTGTATTGATAAGAAATCTGATGATGGAGCATTAAATTTCTTTGGTTGTTTATGCTATTTAACTAGTTCAAAGAGGAAGAAAACAAAGTTTTTTCTTGGGTTATTTTGAGGGAATGAAAGGCTATAGAGTGTTTGACTTAGACTCACAAAGTATTAGTGTGTCTAGAAATGTAGTATTTCATGAAAATATATTTCCTTATGTTGATGATCATTCTTTCCAAATAAAGGATATTGATGAGCAAGTGGAAAATAGAGTAGTTGTTGAGAAAACTAAGGAAAATCTAGAAAAGCCAAAAAGAAAACATAACCAGCCCAAATATCTACAGGAATATCATTGCTTTTTAGTAGAACATAGGGATGTGTATGAGTATGAATGTAATAAAAAAACCCTTTATCTACTGTTATATATTATGCCAAATTAAGTTCACCTTAGAAAACTTACTATTTTGCAATAAGCACTGATTGTGAAACAAAGTCTTATTCTATAGATGTAAAGTACAGTAATTGACAAGATACTATGAAAGCAGAAATACAAGCTCTAGATAGAAATAAAACTTGGGAAATATTTTCTCTACCTGATGGTAAAGCTCCAATACGTTGTTAGGTTTTTCAAATTAAGAGAAATAGTGATGGGACCATAGAAAGATACAAAGCGTGCTTTGTTGCTAAGGGATATACACAAAAAGTAGGAATAGACTACTTTGAGACTTTTTTCCCTTATAGCTAAGATAACCACTATTTGATTATTACTTTCTTTACCATCAAAGAATAATCGGCTACTATAGCAACTTGATATCAATAATGCCTTTTTACATGGCAATTTAGATGAAGAAATTTATATGTGTTGGTCCTAAATGGTTTAAAATAATAGTAGAAGGGGGGGTGAGTGTAGTTCTTGGTTTCTTTTTTTAGTGTTTGTAAAAATTCTTTTACCAAGTTATGTTTTTAGATAGATGCGTGCTGAGTTTATCAGCTTTGCTAGCACAATTTATCTTCAATCGCTACTGAGTACTTTACTTAGCTCGAATATGTTTTCAAGTAAAATTGATAAAATAGAAAGAATAATGAATGAGATCAAGCGCGATAAAGGCAAACAAGTAAGGTTAGAACTTTTACACCTGACATTTATCATGGTTTAACCCTTAGCCTACCTCCAGTTCCCATATTTCTTTCCAAGCTTTAATCCACTAGTGATTCATTCCTTCCTTAGGCGGAGAAGCCTTTACATTGGGTAGATGAGATTACAGAAAGTACCTTCATTTCTAACTACCTCTCAAACTTAGTTTAGGTACCTTTCCTAAACTAATACTCAGATTTATCAAAGAAAATGAGAACAGAGGAATTCAACTTATAGAAATGTTGAATCTTTTACAATGTTAAATCATAAGTGCTATTCTCTCTATTACAAAAGGATTTAGACAATATATGTATGTGATTGCTTAGGTTTGGAATTTCTTGAAGCTGGGAGTATTTGAACAGAGATTCAGCTCTTAGAGAAATTCGAGGTGATTCACCAAGTTTAAACGTCTGCTCCAATCTTCTATTTATAGTTGAAGGTCTTAGATTTAGCCATTGCAAACTTCTCATCCTGACAGTTCTTCAATATATCTTCTCTTCAAACCCTTTGAATTTTCCCCTCAGAGATAAATTCCAGGATATTTAGAGACAGAGATTTTGAACGTTGAAGCATGAGATTAATATGTTAATCTAATGCATCAAAAACTCATTTCCTTCAAGCAATATGCTCTAATAGAGAGACGCGTGAAATGTAATGGGGAATTTTGTGAATGTTTGACTTTGTTGACATTGCAGAGTTGCATGGAGACACCAAGAAGTGGCGCATGCTAGAGGATTCCTTTTACCTTGGACTTTAGTGAGGAATCTCCAACATTCCGTACTGACACCTTTTGTTTGTGAAGACCACTAGAATATCTTCTTTAATTTTATCACCTTTTCTCCTGAAAAGCATCAAAGGGATATTCCATTTCTCACATAAACCGTTAGTAGCATTTGTGTCATTTAATTCTCTAAGTGTTAAAGTAACTCAGCTTTTATCACAAAAGGCTAACTCAGCATAGCTGAGTTAATATGTTATGAACTATGTAATACTAAGCTTAACTCAGCTTTTCTTACTCTAAACCATAACTTAATTAATTACTCAGTAAAATGAGTTATTTTCCCTAACCTCAAGCAAACTTCATTAATTAAGACTATACTTAGTACTCATTAATTTCACTATCCTAGTCAGTTTTTTTATTTCCAAAACATTTTAAATACTGTGAAGTACTATTAATCATGGGTTCAACAATCTCCCCCATTTTGGATAGATTACAAACTATGTAGTATAAGAGATTATTTGAATAGATAGTTTAAAGATATCAAATCTCCCCCTTGCTAAGTGAACTCCTTAGATAGTGTGGACTCCCCCATACTATGTGGATTTCCTTTAGTCAACATAACTCCCTCATACTTAGAGGAATTTTCTTCATTTTGGAGCTTTGTTTTACTTCAGCTTTTTCTTTAAGGTTGGTCTCTTTGAGTGTAATCCTGCATTATATTATCAATATACAACACCATACATACTTAGCAAAATGAATAAAAAGTTAAGAAGTTCTTAACTTGGATAAGTAAACTTTCAATTTTTCATTAATGATAAAAAATACTTAGTCAATGCACAAAATATGTCCCAAGCTAGATTACAAAGACTGCCCTATTACAAGATTTGCCTATACTAGATACATTGGCTTATTTGTGATGTTGTGAAGAAGAGGTCTATCCAGAAGTCTTATTTTGATCAGAGATTTGCTGTTGCTGTTGATGATGGTGAGGAGGATACTAAGGATGCTTAGGAAGAGTTCCATTGTTTAAGTTTGTAGTCTTGAGGGCATCTTTAGCTCCCCCTTTGATATCTATCCCTATATGATTTGTTCAAGGCAGACATTGAAGGAGTCTAAAGCAAACTGAAAATCCTCCTGCCTTCCAAAGATCAAAGGTGAAATCTCTTGTTCCATCCTCTCTTTACCCTTATTGGTTAGAAAATCTTGATCGTTCAGTTCTGTGAGGAGCAGATGATGACACCTAGAAAGATGAGCTACTTAATCTAATACCTGGTATACAAACTATTGAAAGTACTGTAACAAAGCTCTGAAATCTGAGGCAGAGAGAGCAATCTTCAACTTCGCTTCCATATCTAGGATCCTTGGGCAGATAGATGACACACACCTTGTAGTTTATTCAATGTCCTTGGCATCATACATCCCAATTCACACAAGCTATCCTATGTTCATCTGAAAATCTTTCATTTTGTATTTGAGGACACTGAACTTCTTATGTACTGAGAGACCATTTATAGGATCTAAGGACTCAGTGGATTCTGGAAAGATCTTACTCATAGATTCAAAGATAGCCTTTTGCACCTTTGAGACAATGTCATTTGTATTGTCATTGATCTCTTTGCAAACATCATGTAGCTTATTAGTTAGAGCATCAATATTTAGCACAGGTTTTAATTAGCTTTCTTTGACACCTCATTCAGAACCTTCACAACTTGATCAATCTTGGTATCATAGTTGATCATGAACCTGGACATACTCTCCAACACCTTCGCCATGATGTGCCCTATATCTTTAGTGGTCTCCACGTCCTTGAGGACATTATCAAGTTTACGGTTGGTGTTCTTCTTAATTTTGGCCTACTCTTCCCCAAACTTATGGAACTGTGTAGCTTGAGTTTCCATTGTGGAAGTCAAACTACTCAGCTTCTCAGCAGCATCATCTAAACTACTCTTTATCTTTCTTGCAACCACATTATAGGTGTAGTAGATATGGGGATAGATGTAACAATTGCGCCAAGCCGAGCTGTAGAATCCGATAAGTTGATTAAGATGAGAGCCATCTTATCCACCAAGCTCTTGGCTCTCTCCTTGGCTAAGTGATTTCGAATCACAAACATACTACCTTGAATCTTTTCAAACTCCTCAAAGTAGATAGATTCAGAGGGCAAGCTTATATATTCATCGAATTTTAGGAGAGCCTTGGGTTTAGTGGATAAGTTTATCAATTCTTGGGCTAGTAGCAATTTGCTAACTACCCTATCTAACTCAGCATTAGACTAAAGAGCTGGGAATTTCTTCCTGACCAACTCCCTTATATGTGCCAAGATAGATGAATCAGCCAAGTACTATTGGGCTGGCTTACTGCTAGGTTCAGGTACTTAACTGGTTGGAAAATTTTCCTCAGTACCAACACCCCTTACGTATCCATGCTGAGTGGAGTTCTCAGCGTTAGGAACTTCTTTAATCAGAGGGATTAGAGGGGTTGAGGATAGTTTTGAAGAAGTGGTTGATTTAAAACTTGGTACATTTAAAGAGGTGGGGTTTAGTTTAGATTTTACAAGGGAAGGAATTATTTGTGTTTGGGTTTGTGTTTGAGTATGGGAAGGAGAAGAATGTGGGAAAAAAGAATCTTGTATATGGTTAGAAGAGAAAGGAATATTTACTAGTGAATTTACAGAGTTTAGGGTTGAGAATTTACAGAAGAAGTAGGAATTTCAGAATCTACATGAATAGAAATTGAGGGATTTACCATAGGAATAGGGTTTGGATTTACAAAAGAAATTACGGTAGGATTTAAGAGTACCTATGGGTTAGCTATTTGACCCAAGGATGGGTCAGCTTAAGGTACATGAGTCTGAGTAGGAAGATCCTCAGCTTGAGTGAAGGAGGGAATGGAGATGCTAGTTTCAGGATGATCTGATTCATCCTGATCAAGGTTAATGGTTTCTCCAGCATCCTAATCACTACTCAACATTTGGACATTTCACCTTAAAGGCTTATTGGTGGCAATGCGCTTGTGCTGAGTCCCTTTGGCCTTAGTTATAACTTCTTTCACATGGGCTATAGGGCCAAGACTTTCAGTTTCTGAGTCCTCCTCCTTGCTCTTTTTAGAGTCACCTTGCCCTTCAATTTCCTTAGAAACTTCTAATTTACGCTTTCTTTGGTGCAAGGTCTCCTATGCCTCTACAACATCTTCTTCTTCTTCTTCCATTTGCTTCCTTTGCCTTGATGGGGGCTGGGCAGGTGTGTTTCATGCCCTTATTTTTGAAGGGCTCTTCTTCCTAGCCCTTGATGAGGTAGCTCTAGGTTTTAGTGAGGTTGCAGTTGCTATGATTTGCTCCATTTTGGCTAATAGAGGAACATTATTGCTAATATCCTCACTACTTTCTTCGAAATCAACCATGAACCCGTCTTCTTCACATCCGAGGGTAATACTATTGGTACACATTTTAGTTTCCTCTTCTCCTGAGCTTTTTTTACCTAGTATGCACTTGGTCATGATACAGCTTTGTGAAGTGCAGTAAATCCAACATCTTCTTTACTAGCAACACTATATCACCTGACCCTCCAAGGTACGAGGCTATATCCATCTTCACTACCTTCGTTAAGATGGTGATGGGGTAACCATAATGATGGACGATAGTCATCTTGGTCAGATGATGAAGAATCACCACTACCCAGTTAAGCCTCTTACCCTCTACTATATTGTAGACCACACACCTCTCAAAATATGTGCTGCTAGTGATGGATCCCTTATTGGGTAACAGTAACTTCACCACCATTTTGTGGCAAGCTCTAGCTGTCTAGCTCATCCTTGACACAACTATCTCCCCTGAAATATAGTTTGCTGGGAGCTCCCAATCCTCTAGGATAATAATGGTGTCTTCATCACCAGCCCTTCTGAGTAGAGTGCTTTTGTGAAGTATGTTGAGGATGCTAGCAATCAGCCTTGAGCAGATTAGGTGGGATTCTTCATCAATTTCCACCATAAGGACATCATTGAAGCCCTTGATAGTGTCGAGATTTGAGTAGAAAGCCCTAATGAGTCCAACATCTAGACCTTCAAGTTGCAATTAAATTCTACTACTTAATCACTCTATGTACGATGTGATTCTTGAGAAGACTCTCATAATCAACCCCATAGACTAGGCTAAATTCTCGATTTGATACCCATTAAACCTTTATAGAAAGCGTTCCTTCTAGGAGAGTCATCGTATCATGCTTTCCCTCGGCATTCAGAATAATGCTACGCTTTTATGTTACTTGAAGTCTGAAAGTTGTCTTGGTGATCGCTATTTCAATGAGAGAAAAAGGGTTTGTGAGAAAAGGGATAAGGTTCTTTTCTTTGGAAAATGATTAGGATTCAAGAATTCAAGTAACCTCTCTCTTCAACTCCTTCAGCTTAAATATACCTCTTCCACTTGCAAAGATACGTGGTGCTCACACAACGATAGATTGAAATTAATGTTGAGATTAACACTTGATCAACTGACTTTGTAAAATGGTGAGTATAGCAGTAAATGGTTCCAATTCAAAAGCATATCTTTTGAAAATGTGGGTTTTTGTTTTAACCGCGAAACTGAATCTCACAATGTTACTCAAAAAATTAAATGGTGTTAAATACATGTTACCTCACTTGGTTGAATTTAGTTTCCAACACTTAGCCAAAATTCTTGATTTTTCTTCAAATGGGACTCGCCATTCTAATAAGTTTCCTTAGAACATTGAACTGCTCCTTAGGTAATGGCTTGGTCAATATGTCAGCATGCTGTTCCTCTGAGGGAACATACTCTAGTTTGACATCTCCCCTTAGCACATGATATCTTATAAAGTGATGTCTTATATTGACATGCTTCATTTTGCCATGTTGAACTGGATTTTTGGATAGGATAATTGCGCTCTTGTTATCACACATAACTTTTAGGTATTTAGACTTTATACCATAATCTTCTAGTTGCTGCTTAATCCATAGAAGTTATGCTACACAACTGCCTACCACCATGTACTCAACTTCAGTCGTACTTAGTGCAATAGAAGTTCTTCTTACCCTACCATGAGACAAGGCATTCTCTGAGGAAATGACATCCTCCTATGGTGCTTTTCCCATCAAGCTTGTCTCTACCATATTCAGCATCTTTAAATCCTTTTAGAGTGAAATCAGAACTATTAGGATGCCACAAACTTGCATCAAGAGAGCCTTACAAATACTGGAGAATCCTCTTTACAATTGCCAAATGATATTCTCGGGGGTCGGCTTGATAATGAGCACAGTAGCACACAACATACTGAATTTCAAGCCTACTAGCAGTAAGATAAAGAAGAGAGTCGATGAATTCTCTGTAGAACTTACTGTTTATTGGCTTACCATCTTCATTTATACTTAAGATACTATCTGTGGCCATGGGAGTGGACATTAGCTTCAAATGCTCCATATCAAACTTCTTCAAGACTTCTTTAGCATACTTTGCTTGACTTATGAAAATTCCATCTTTAGTCTTCTTAATTTGAAGTCCAAGGAAAAAGTTGAGCTCTACCATCATAGACATTTCAAACTTACTCTTCATCTATTTGCCAAATTCTTTGCACAGCTTCTCATCAATTGCTCCAAAAATGATATCATCAACTTAAATTTAGACTAGCAACAACATCTTCTTTCCTTCGTTTAATAAACAAAGTTGTATATGATTTTCCTCTTTCATAACCTTTGCTGATTAAGAAATTGGTTAGCCTCTCATACCAAGCTCTTGGAGCTTGCTTCAATCCATAGAGAGCTTTCTTAAGTTTGAAGACATGCTCAAGATTCTTCGGATCTTTAAAGCTTGGAGGCTGGTGGACATACACTTCTTCTTGAATGAATCCATTCAGGAATGCACTCTTAACATCCATTTGAAACAACTTGAAGTTCATATGAGATGCAAAAGCACATAGGATTCAAATGGCTTCAAGCTGAGCTACAGGAGCATAAGTTTCATCATAATTGATGCCTTCTTACTGATTGTAGCCTTGGGGAACAAGCTTGTCCTTGTTCCTGACAACAACGCCATCTTCATTAAGCTTATTCTTGAAAACCCATTTGGTGCCGATAATTGATTTCCCTTTAGGCTTAAGAAGTAGATCCAAACATCGTTATGCTTGAACTAATCCAGCTCCTCTTACATTACGTTCATCTAATAATCATCTCCTTCTACATCTTTGAACTTCTTAGGTTTAATCAATGAGATGAAAGCTAGATGGCTCATCATCCTACTGAGCTGGCCTCGCATCATTACTAAATTATGAACATGATCAACAATGCTGTTGAGCGGATGGTTGCGATGAGTCCTAATCTCCCTTGGTAGACTCGAATCAACAGCTGGAGGATCTACAATAGGTTGTTAAGGAAGAGGTTGATCTCACCATCGTTGAAGTAAATTGAAAGATCATCATCTTCTTTGACTTCCTCAGCTACATGTTCTTGTGCTGGGTTGGGCAGCACACAGAGTGGCGTGCTGAGTGGATTTCCTTACTAGGTTACTCCTTCATGTTCATCAGATGGTCGTCTATCTACATTAATAGTTTCATCAAAATCTACATACACAGACTCCTCTAATAAACCAATTCTTTTGACAGATATTCTATATGCCCTGTTGTTAGTTGTGTAACCTAGAAAGATACCTTTATCAAACTTAGGATCAAACTTACCTAGCTGCTCCTTGGTGTTAAGAATAAAGCACCCACAACTAAATGATCGGAGCTAACCAATCTTAGGCTTGCGCCCTTTCCCAAGCTTATAAGGTGTTTTCTCACGAATTTAGTGAATTAAAACCCGATTCAAGATATAACAAGCTATGTTAACAGCTTCCCCCAAAAGTATTTTTGTAGATTGTTATCACTCAACATGGATTGAGCCATTTCAAATATGGTTCTATTTTTCTTTTCTACAATCCCATTTTGTTGAGGCGCATGTGCAGAACAGAATTCTTAGAAATGAAAGTTCTCAAATTCACTTCCATGATCACTTTGAATTCTACAGATTTTAGTTCCTATTTTGTTCATTATCCGATTACTAAGTTTGACAAAAAAAATTCATATATTTTGTCTTTGCTACTCAACAAGACTACCTAAGTTAATCTCGTGTAGTCATCCACAACCACCAAGGAAAATTCCTACTAACCATGCTCAAAGGCTGAACTAGGCCAAAAAGATCTAGGTGGAGGAGCTCTAATGGTTGCTTAGTTACTACATGATTAATTGGCCTAAATGATTTCTTAACTTGCTCACCAAGCTGGCAAGTTGAGCAAAGTCTATCCTTTTCAAAGATGATACCAGGTAAACCCATAACTAGTTACTTTTTGGCCAGTTTAGACAGAATGTTCATATTTATATGACCCAACCTTTTGTGCCAAAGCCACGAATTATCCTCCTTAGCCAAGGGATAAGTAAATCATATATACATTATCTAGGAGCAAAGAGTAGAGTTGAGTCAGTCTTACAGTTAATAACCGAGCAACCTACTGAGTCAAATGTAACCTGTCTATCTTTGTCACAAAGCTAAACTACACTAAGCAAGTTAAACTTGAGTCTTTTAACCAGAGAAACCTCATCGATTGAAGGAGAGACACCAGCAGTGCCACAACCTTCTTTCATTTTTGGTTATCTCCGAAACTTACACTTCCATTTCTTTTATGCTCCAATGAGATGAACTGACTTTCATCTCTCATCATTTACCTTGAGCATCCGCTATCCACATACCGCATTATAGAATCATCAACAGATCTAAGGCTCACCTATAAAATAATCACGTTTTCTTAGGTACCCATGCTCTTGTGCTGGGTCCTCCCTTGTTAGTGCTTAAGTTACTCTAGTCGTACTAGTCATAATAACCATTTTTACATCTACAAAGAACTATAGCATGTCCAGCTTTGCCACAAAAACCACACACCATTTTTTCTTTGGGTTGGCTCGCTTTCTTCTTTTTAGAGGAATTCCTCCTCTTAGAATTGCGAGTTTGGTTACTCAAAGTTTGGTTGTTGGCTAGAAGAGGAACCCATTCCTTCTTCAAAGTTTTTATCTCAATAGTCAACTCATCTAATTACTTAGTAAGCTTGTTGTTTTGACATTCATGATACTCAACATTTTCTTGAAGAAAGAGGATATTAAGAGATAAGGAAGCAATGGTGTCTTCCTGATCTTGACTTCTCCTCACTAGCTCTTTTTTCCCTGACTTATTAGTCAGCTTCATAACATCAAAGAGTACCTGGGTGAACTCTTTAGTGGACAAAGGGATCTTAGAATGTACCTTAGCTTAAGGAGATTTCCCTTTACTATGTACCTTAGCTCTTGGAAGCAGATGCTGAGCTCTCACCCCTTTGATTTTTTATCACCATTAAGTAGAGGTTAGCTAAATCTATTGCTTTTTCATCAAATGACGAAGATTCTTCAGAATCACTCCATTTAGCACTAAGTGCCTCATTCTTTTTTACAAACCTCTTCTTGCATATGTGCTTATTGGTCTTTAGACAGGATGATTGGATATGGCTTTATTCACCATAACCAAAGCACTTGATGTCTTTGTTGTGTTCCTTCTTGAGTCCTTCCTCAGCTCCACGCTGATGTTGAGTTGACTTGTTTTTAGCAGGAAACTTCTTCTTGTTGAACTTCCCATCCTTCTTCATGAAGCATTTGAAATGCCTAGCCAGAAGGGCCATTTGCTCATCAGAATCGTAGCTGGTGGATTCATCAGTGGAATCAGCTTTCAAGATAATGGCTTTCCCCTCTCTCTCCTTGCCTCTACTCCTTTTGGAGTCATCAATATATTTCCTCAGGGACATTTCCTAAGTCAGCAAGGTGTCTATAAGCTCATCATAGCTGTAGGTCTTTAGATCATAAGCCTCCTCGATCATGCTCTTCTTGGCATCCCACTCTAAGGTAAGAGTGTGGAGAATCTTCTTCACCAACTCCTCTTTGGTGAACTCCTTGTCCAATCTCTTTAGTTCATTATGATTGTGAGCGGACGACACGGAGTGATGGGCAAAGAGCGCGCGGGATGAGAGGCGTGGTCCACTGGGGCATTTTAGAAAAAGTATGAAGTCATGGACCCTGAAAAGATTGATAGAGAAAGTGAAAACATTTTTTAGATCGGTAAAACCCGAATCCGCCATCTCTTAGTATGGAGTCGCCACCTGGATTAGCTCTTTCCAAGAATTAGAGTCCTGTGAGGCTTAACGTCCGGGGGACGGCCCACTAAGACACAGAGATTTGGGTTTGAGATAAGTTGCTTATTTCTTATTGGATCACATTATATTACATCTATAGAAAACCGTATTTCTTAATTGTGCATATTCGCACTTATGTCATATTTCGAGTTTAAATGAAGGATTCACTTATAGAAAAGCAGTAAATCCATCCATAAAGCAGTAAATAAATGCGGAAAGTAAATGTCGAAAAGTAAAGATTAACCAACCACCTAATCTATTAATTACATTTCCCTAAAAAATGAAATTGCGATACCCGAAGGAAAATTAAAATCCTAAACATACATCTAATCTTAGTCTACCTGCATCCACAAAGGTTAGCACAGGATACATTACAACATATTTCACGTATGCTTGATTTTGGATTTAGTGAGACTCGTGTGGCCTATATAAAAGCAAATCACGAT
This sequence comes from Euphorbia schlechtendalii, assembly GCA_949673415.1. Lineage (NCBI taxonomy): Eukaryota > Viridiplantae > Streptophyta > Magnoliopsida > Malpighiales > Euphorbiaceae > Euphorbia > Euphorbia schlechtendalii. The sequence continues at coordinate 14,605 of CATIWQ010005951.1, forward strand.
AATGGGTTTGTTATTTAAATATAACGATGAATTTTATTAACATGTTGGTTGCTCATTTTAATTAATGAAATTGTTCGCATGGTAAAATGGTGAGGATTGTTATCCAGGAATATATTTTATTCCCTTCTTGGGGGTAGTCTAACATAAATCTCCTTTAATAAAGAAATTATAGATGAAAAAAAATTACAACATTGAAATAAAATAAAATATTGAAAATCCTAGGTCCATAGATGAAAGTAGAAGAATAAATAGAAAGACGAAAGCACGGAATTAGCAATTCTAGGAACTCAGAGGCTTACCCTTACGGAACGGATCCACTTCGAAGATATCCGCTTGACTTTAGGAAGTCCTCGTTGTGTTTTAGTTTAGATAAAAAAATTGTAGTGTAATCCTGAAAAATAATTGCTTAATTCTTGAGATCCGATGCAGTTCTAAAAGCTATATTTTTGTTTGAAAATTTCTGGTCCCGAATATCGAAAATTCTCTGACTATTTATAGGAAAAATCCTGAAACTCCAAAAAGGCAGGAAATTTTGGCGACGCTCGCTAGAAATTCTAGCAGTCCTTGCTAGAAAAATTCTGGCGAGGCTCCTCGCGAGCCTTGCCAAAAATTTGGCGAGGTAAGCCTCGCCAAGTTCTAGCGAGGCAGGTCCCGAATCCGGTTCCCTGTGGTTTTTGTCATGTTTCAATGCTTTTTTATTTATTTTCATATTTTTTAATTAATTTTTGAATTAAAAGGAAAAAATAAATAATTTTATTAGAAAAGTTCTTTTAAATTCAGAGACGAGGAAAACTCCCATTTGAAGGCATCTGGATACTCGAAAATTGTGTGATTCAAGGATAAAATCCCAAAAAGCAGTCATCATTGAACGCGTGAGATACAAAATCCCGTGCTCACAGCTGCAACTCATATGATTGCTGCTAGTTGAATAGTTAATACAGTCAATCGAAAAGAGTGAAGGGATAGAGAGAATATCTGACCAGTGTGATTGGTGATTTCTTTACCTTCCATTGGTGGTAAGTGCTCGCCACTTTTCTATTGATAAGTTTAATAACTTTTTTGCAAAGAGTTTGGCTATATATTAATGGCACCAACAACTTGTTCACGTAAAGTATAGGTGTTGTTAGCACCTCTTATCAAATAGAACAATGATGATAACTGCAAGTATACAATTGCGATGTAGATTTAAAAGATATCGAACCCACAGGGAAGGAACCAAGTCTAAAGATCAACAAGGAAGATAGAATAAAGAAAATAAAATAGATTTGATATTTTGGATAGGAGGGTTAGAAGAATGAGTAAATATAGATATGAAAGATTAGAGAATCTAAATATATAGAT